>JABUQX010071856.1:0-15000 GCA_015478945.1 Trachelipus rathkii | reverse complement strand
ATCTGTAAGGTTGGCATAAGGCCGTTTTAGGTTTTTTTTCCTTTTGCTACGAAACGGTTAAGCAAGAGAAAATTGCTAGAGTTTTGAGTTCGTTTTTTGAACCAAAAAAAAATAAAATTTTACGGCCAAATCGAAGAAAATGTGGTTACCAAACCACGAGGTATTTCCTTAGTCTGTAAGGTTGCCTATATTCCCGTGGGCCCTCTTGGACAAAAAAATTTTACGGCCAAATCGTAAGAAATGGTTACCAAACAAGGTATTTCCTTAGTTCGTGTAAGCGTTGCCTATTTCCCGTGCTTGCCCCGAATTTAGGACTGCGCCACAAAACAACCAAAGTGGCAAAGTGTGGCGGTAAAACAGGCAGAAAATTTAATTTTATTAATATCTTTCATTTATTATTATTTATTTTTTTACCATCCGGGCTGGTTTGTGTTAATGCTGTTTAAAATATTGATTAAGATTGGTTGCCAAATATTTGTGGTGGATAGATTTGAATATTTTTGATAATTTTCCTTGTTGATATATTCGTATGAAGAAGGAAATATTTCTGGCGCGTTGAGCTCGTGTTTGAATGATGAGTTTTTGGTTTTAACCAGGTAAAATCAACTTAAATCTAATTTCTTCCAAACTTTGATGAACTTCCGTCAAAATAGGTGAACAAATCATTTGTAATATAATAAACCGTTGTTTTATTTTTTTCATTTCTGCTTTAATCTGCCCAAAATCACCCGGAGCGCCTCCCATCACAAGGTCACAACAAACTTGATTTAAATTATTGTTTCGTAAACAAAAAGTAAACCATCTGGAAAGAAATTTCATGTGGGTTCGCATTTTTTGCACGAAAATTGTTGTCCCTCCTTAAAACTGTTGTGTAAGCATTTCTTACCAAAGCGTTTAATTCACAAATGAAACCAAAAACGTCAAACGCGTCTTATTTCCCCGTGCTTACAAAGGGAAAAAATGGTTAAACAAAACAAATAGTCGGCCAGGAACAGCCAGGGAAAATTATTTTTATCTTGTTTTTTTTTATTTATTTTACAATGGATAAAAAATATTTGTGAGTAATGACACATGACACAGCAAATAAATTTTAATTATATTTTATACTATGGGTTACATGACTTTAAATAATAGGATTGGCCAAAGATTTGTGTGAATATACATATTGAAGGACCTACAAAAATTATCGAGGTCATCGGGGATAAGAAGGATGCAATGATAATAATGAACGATGATAAGGAACATTAGGAACATTAGGAATATAGAGACAGGTAAAAAGCACATGGGAGTATCGAAAATCCCCCCCCCCAGTCAACCCACTACCCAAAAATGCTCATGCATGCAAATCCACAAAGCACCTAGGGCTTGTCAATTTGTGTTATAACTACAAACCACCAATTTGGCTTAGGGTCTATACGAATGATATATAAATATGATACCCAACCATCCACATGCATTAATAACTAAGTTATGGTCACACTTGCCATCTAACATTACTACAGTAACTAAAAACCCGGCCAATTTGGCTCTCCCAATAGTATTGATATGAAACCCAAACCCCATCCATAAAACGAAATCTAACCGTTTTCTTAAAATGTGCATTTCCGAAGTCACACTCCAACAACCTCCTCTGGCAGACTATTCCAAAATTTTACAACCCTATTAGCTGAAATGCTGCTTTCTTATATCAAGGAGAGGATGCAGCTTTCTTCGTTAATTTTCTTTAGTTATGCCCCCTGGTCACCTTGCCATGTTCTACATATGAAAAAAATATTTTGGCCTTATTGTATCAACTTAGGATGAAATATTTTGTTTAGGACTTTGTTATCATTGTCCCCTCTGAGAAATCCCTTTCTAACAGAAAACATTCCTAACTCCTTTATCGCCCTCTCCTCATAGCTCTTACCCTCAAACCAGAAGTCATCCTTTTTGCTGTACGTTTGGCACCTCTTCTCTAGGCATATCTAAGTCTTTCTTCTGTAAATAAGGGGACCCAAACTTGTGCACAATACTCAAATTACTGGCAACGATAGCTTATTATACAGTTACTTATTGACTTCCTTGCTCTTGGTAAAACAACATTGCGGAACTTTATTATGCCCAGCCATCTTAATTAGCTTTATTTCTTAGCTCCAAACATGTTGTGATTAGCAACTTTCAAATTGCCTGCTTAATAATCACACCTAAATCTTTTCTGGTCCACAGACTCAAGCCACTCCCCCATTTCATAACCTTAGTAAAACTTATCAGAGTAATTCCACTAGGTGAAGAACCTGACACTTTTTACGATTAACATTCATTATTTGCCACTTAAAATCTGCCCACCCAAGAAGTTTTATCAAAATCATTTGAATCTGTATGCAATCCTTCACTATTCCTAACGTAGAGCGTGCACTTTTAGTATTTCAATCTGGGCAAACTTAGAAAAACCTTGCAATTTTAAGTCCCCTGGGTCTAAAACATTCTATATATATGAGGAAATAGTGGCCCCAGCACTGAAACCCTGTGGGACAACCCACTCTTCACTATTTCCCATGAGGATTATCCCATTTAGTTGTACACACTGTTGTTTTCTATTTCGCAACCACTCTTTAATAGTTCCAAACCATGCTGACCACTCCACCGTATACCCACATTCAATAAACTTTTTCATAGCCTTATGTGGGGGGAACCTTATTAGCAAAAGCTTTACTAAAGTCTAAATATATTATAATATCAACTGGATCTCCTCAGTCAAATGCAGTCAGTAATGTATTCCATAAAATTTTCTAAAAAGGTTTGTCTGACATGACCCTAACCCTTTCTGAAACCATGCGGGGAGTCATACAATACCGTGCTGGGAGTCGTACAATATTTCTCTATATGACCTTTCAAACAGTAACTTTTCCAAGAACTCTTTACAACCAGAGAAATGGTTAACTTAAACTGTCCAATAATTTCTCAAATCTTCCTTACTAAACCTTCTTTATAAATAGCACAACATATTGCTGTTTTTCCCAGGTCATCTGTACCTGCACCAATTGTTATAGATCGCCTTAAAAATCAAAATTACAGTGCCTTGCAGATGCTTATCCTTTTAACACTACCCTCTTTTAGAATTCACATATATAACACAGGCCGCCAGCTTTAACTTGGAATCAATATGCATCTTAATAAAATGTTCGTCTCATTTTCATCAAATTCAAAGCCTTTGAGTCTATAGCAAAATCCATACAAGATTTATTTAGTCTTTCTGAACTATTATCTATCTTTCCCCTAACTGTTTGTAAACACCTTTCTCTTTTTTTTGAAGCAAATATTAAGCAATTTGAAAACTGTTTGACCAAATTCAATATCTTGAAACTTATTAAGGATTTTCTAATTCAAATTTTAAATTTCTCTGCAATTGTCCGGCTCTTACTTTTAAATTTATAAAAGCCTTAAAAAACTTCTTTCAGGTCTATACGTATTCCTGCTTAAAATTAATTTACTGCGCCTCCTCTCTCTCTTGCTACAACATCTTATTGACTGTTAAGTTCATTTCTATTTTTCCTATAATTTTTTTTTTTCTAAATCTCATTTTCCTATTACTAACCTTGAATATTTTAAAACATCTGCCCTTTTTCGTTGATTTTCTCCTCTTATCTCTCTATTTTTTTTGTAGTAAAGGTAAAGGTTTCTTTCTCTTTCTGCCACCCTTAATGGGTTTATCTTTAAAACATACTGACTGAATATCTATTAAAATTGTTTTAAAATGTTCCCACATTTATAAAAAAACAGTTTTCGGTTCTTAAACTCTTATCCCCAGTCAAGTTATACTAAGCATATGTCTCGAAAATTTGGTTAAAATCGGCTATAATCACCATTTCTGAAAATTTCTTCCTTATTAACTTGCAATTTCGGGCCCAGATATCACATGCATATTAATTAAATCTAATTATATTATGGTCACTACATTCTAAGTTCTCCTCAATCCGTCTAACTTCATCCACCATACTTTCATCATTAGTTAATATTAAGTCTAAAAGTGCATCGTATCTTGTGGGTTCTATGGACCATCTGCTGCGCAAAAATTAATCTAGTATACAATTTATGAATTAATGCAGAACTACTACGGTCCATATTTAGGACAAGGAATCCCAATGAATGCCGAGAAAATTAAAATTCATCCCATTAGTGACTATACTCCTTTTTCATATACTGTGTGGCATGCTGCTCTCAATTTCTTTCACATATTTCAGCATCTAATTCATGACTCTGGCCAGGAGACGTCATAATATAAAATGCCCCATTCATATATGATTTATGTAAATAAGGATATCTAACCCACACCGATTTTTACTATCAATGATTAATTTTAAAGTATGACAATAGTTACAATTGGAATATTGCTTTTAACATAAAGCGTCCACACCCACCACCCGTTCTTTTCCTCTACGCTGGTATAAATAAGGTGAATATCCCTCTATTTTTCATTATTCCTGAAAAGAGGAAAGTCTCCTATAATTCCTTCATCTAACCCATGCCCTCAGTTATGCAAATATAATGTCAGATTCTCATTTATGGATAAGTAATCAGCTCATCTTTTTTATTCTAAGGCTATGAGCATTTGTTGTAAAAACATTTGATAGCTCGAAAAATGCTGTTTTATTTTTTATTGCTTATCATTCATTATTAACCTGTAACACATTAGTTTTATTATCTCCCCACTATTACAGTTTCCATTGCTATTATTTGTACCAGATTTAGCCCATCACGCCCAACTTTACCTAGTTTTTGCTAAACAAGTTTCCAAACTGGTACTGAAAAGCTCAACACCCTTACGACTCAAGTGCAACTCCATCTGCTGCAAAAAAGATCTTTATCCAGAAAATCTCTCCACAAATCCAAAAAACCTGAATATTTTCTGAAAAACATAATTTCCTAACCCTTTCATTTACACCTAAAAAGCCCTACTCCCCCATTCCTGACCTGCCACCTAACCTATGTAAAATCCCCAGAAAAATCATGGCCACCCTTCTTCCACTAGCTTCCATCTTCTGAATCAATCTCCTATAATCTGCTAATAATTCTTCTGACCTTCTATGCCTAATCATTTGTACCCACATGCACAAATCACCTCTTGAATCAAACATTGTAGAATTCAATCTCTCTATCTTATCCTATCCACGATAGATCACTCACTCGGCACCTGTGATTAAACATACTCTCAATTCGTTTCTTTTATTCTTAGTTTGAAAAAAGTCCTATCTAGGTATCGTATCATAGAGTCTCCAATTAGCAATTTATCAGTCTTCCCTACTTGGTAGGCCCACTTGAATTTATGAGGTTTCATTCAATTCAATAAATCAGCTTTAAATCTAATTCTTTCCAACATTTTAAATCTAATTTTCTTTTCCAAATCAGTTGAACTACGATACTAATAGCAAATAGTTTTATATTACAAAATAAATTGATTAAGTATAAACTATAGGGAAAATTTTTCACTATAGTTTATACTTAAAAAATTTATATGTAATTTATAAAACTATTTGCTATTTTTTTTTTATTTGTTTATTCCTTTATTCCCAAAATTGACGGCCTCCATCAAAACATCTTTAATTCCAATTGACTGTAAGCCGTAGTAGTGAAATTTCTTCACCTCGAAATTGTGCTAAAACCAGCTCTTACCTGTATGCAAGACACAATATGGCCAACAACGAAAAGCGCCTTTTATTAACCTAGAGTAGTATATAATCTGTGATATACATAAATTTCTGGCAACTTGTCTGAAAACTATGCCCGTTTGTTTGTATTTTTTTTCCCCTGTACTCGTCGCTTGGAGACTGCCGGGGGAAGAAGAGAAAAAAGGATGTGTCTTCAACAAATGACAATAACAATGGGTAAGTTTAAAATAGGAAATATAATAGATAATTGGCAAATAATAATAAAATAATAATATAATGAGAATAATAATAATAATAATAATAATAATAATAATAATAAATAATAATTAATAATAAAAAATAATAATAATAAATAGAATAATAATTAATAATAATAATAATAATAATAATTAATAAATAATAAATTAATAATAATAATAAAATAATAAAATAATAATAATAATATTAATAATAATAGCTATAGGAATATAATAAAAATAAGTGTAATAATAAAATAAATTAATAATAAATTAATTAATAATATTTATTCAAGGATAGAATTAGTGTGGTGGTCTAGTAGTGATAGAGCCCCGGTAATATTGAAAAGGTTGCTATTATTTATAATTGCAAATAAATATTAAGTGGTTCAAAAGTTGCAGGTGCAGTTGAAAATTATCATAATAAATATATAGTCTTGGCTATTTTTGATATTTAACATGTATTAATGATACATATATTTTGTTTTTCAATATTATTGTCTTTATTATTTATGGTCCTTTGATACCTCAAATAAATGATATGATCTGTGAATTAGAATAACCATTTTATTTTTATTATTTTTGTAATTTTATATATGTCATAGAATGTGAAGAAGTTCTTACGAAAGTGCATCGAATCCTTTTAATCTCCATTTAATGTAATTTTATTAATTTTATATAATAATTTAATAGAAATTCAGAGATATATATATATTTTGACAGTAAAATAGATATATTAAATGAACACTCCTAGTCACATAAGGGGCCAGTTTACAAATGATATTATTTTATAAAGTTTTATTTAAATTATACTCTTTTTTGAATATTTCATTTTATGTTATTAATGTTTTAATTCATTTTTTTTTTATTTTCTGTTTTAAATATTTACTAATCTTCACAAATATGTTTATACTATTATAATTTGGGCTATAGCTTGATTTAGTTATGTTTTGAGTATTTTTACTTATTATTTTATTTTTTTTTTTTTTTTTTATTTAAATTGTTTTATTGTTCTATTTTGTGTTTCAATGTAAGTTATTGGTTTTATTTTATAATGACTTATCCATATTTTGTTTTATTTTTATTTACTTTAAGTTATTTTCATTTTCTTTTATTTTTCATTTTATTTATTTTCTGTTTTATTATTTAAATGTATTCATAAATATTGTTTGAAACTTTATTATATGTATTGTATAATTTATTTTACTTTATTTTACCTTATTTTATTTGTCTTATTTTTGTTTCATATGTATATTATTTTTTTTATTACATATATATTCATTTACTTTTATTATAATCATTTACTTTTATTTTAATCTCTTATATTAATTTTATGATTTAAATACAAAGATTTTTTTTACATCAAAAATATTTGTTAAGTGGTGCCGATGTTAAGGCTTTACCACGCCCTTATAATAAATAAATAAATAAATAAATAACGAGACTGCGAATAGGGCATCTTGGCCTCAATGGGCACCTCTTTCGTCTAAAACTCCCCAACCCTGGCTGTAACCCTCTGTCCATCTTGCAATGGTGCTCTTGAGAGTGTGGAGCACTTTCTCCTTCAGTGTGGATCTTACTTGATAGCCAGGGATGAGCTTCGACTCTCCCTGCTGGGAGTGGGGGTTCCTCTTCTGACTGTTCCAGTTTTGCTAGGGAAGGTGAATGTGCCTCCAGTATATAGAGTTAGGGTACATCTGGCACTAATCCGCTATCTCAAATCTACCGGTCAGTTGGGCAGGTTGTGATCTTTCAAGGGGTTTATGTTTGAAATAGGTTCCGGAAGGGGTCTTGCAGACTTAGATATCAGTGTTTGGCTGGTGGGGGAGGGATTTCCTAGATTATTTAGCTCATACTAGGTTTTCAGCAACTTGCAATGCCAGGAGATCCAGGCAGTTTTGTATTTCTTTGGGGACTACTAGATTTTGTTTCCTGAAGAAGCCAAGGGTTAGGGGGGGACCTGTGAGGTCCCCAGGAAGCCCTATACAAGCCCTTGTTTACAAGAGCAAGGAAGTAATAAGTAAACTGTATAATAGCTATGTTAGGCCAGTAATAGAGTATTGTGCACAAGTTTGGGCCCCTTATTTAAGAAAGACTTAGAGATATGCTAGAGAGAGTGCAACGTAGAGCAACAAGGATGATTCTGGGTTTGAGGGTAAGAACTATGAGGAGAGGCTGGAGTTAAGAATATTCTGTAAAAAGGCAATTTCTCAGAGGGGACATGATACAAGTCTACAAAATATTTACATCTATTGATAATACAGAGACCAATAAATTTTTCATAGTAGAACATGGACAGGTGACCAGGGGGCATAATAAGAAAATTAAGAAGAAAGCATGCCATCTTGATATAAGAAAGCATGCATTCAGTAATAAGGGTTGTTAAATTTTGGAATAGTCTGCCAGAGGAGGTTGTTGAGTGTGACTCGATTGCAACATTTAAGAAAGGTTAATTCCTTATGGATGGGGTTGGGTATAATATAATATATTGACGAAGCCAAATGGCGGGTTTTAGTGTATAGTAGTTATTCAATGTTAGATGCATGTTGACCATAACTTAGTTATAATGCATGTGGATGGTTATTTTATCATATATATTATTATTATCAATTGTTTTGACTAAGCCAAATTGGGGGATTTGTAGTTACAACAATTTACAGCCCTTAGGGTGCTTTGTGATTTGCATGAGCATGTTTTGCGGTAGTGGTTGGAACTGCGATATCTCGATAGCCCATTGGGGCTTCTTTAACTGTCTCTATATTCTTAATTCTTAATGTCTTATACCCCATCAAGATATCAAATATTTTTCAAGTATATATATAATTAATAAAAGCTCTGCAAGAAAGTTGCAAAAGCTTTTATAGCAAAAGATTGCTCGCTCGTCGATCGTTGCTCCATAGTGTATTAATATTTGTTACACAGATAATACACTATGTTTATTATTTGTGGTAAATTAATTATTGATGTTTGTTACATCAAAAACAATGTCATAAGCCTCTTTGACACTTATTATCATGTTTATTATTATAATATATATATATATATACTAATATATATAGTATATAATATATACTATATATATATATATATACTATAATTATACCTATATATATAAGTATAAGTATATATGCATAATTCCACAGAAAATAGGCCAGGAAATAATTTGAAAGTTTGTGGGTTCATTTGGAGCTCATCACAAATGATCGCAGAACTTCCAATTGTTTCCTGTCCCTTTTCTTGAATTATGCCTATATATTAAATATATATATATATATATATTATATATATATATATATATATCATATATATATATTATATATATATATATATAAATAGTGATAGTGCGTCCGGGCGGGCGTGTCGGTGACTGGAGCCCGCCCTCTTTAGGAGTGCGTGATTCAGTTCACTCCTAGAATAAAATAAAAATAATAATAATCAAAAAAAGAATAAATTCGCTCATTTTCAATAGCCACGCATCGAGTAGTATTACAAGTTTATTTAATCATCTTAATTCTAGAAAGTTTTTATATTTTTACAAAAATGTTAGAAATTTAGGGTATATAAAATTCTTCAATAATGGCTTTATCCCTTTTGAAAAAAAATTTGAGTATTTAACTTGTTATTAAAATGAAAAAATTGAGATGGATTTAATTATTTTTCAGTGGATACACTCGAGTATGTCAGCTTTAAACTGGCAAAGTAGTAAATTTTTGATCCAAACACTATTAGTGGCAAAATCACGGGGGCCCGAACTTGGTCCGATTCACCCGCCGTAAAAATTGAGGAAGGGGTGAATCGGACCACCACATTGTTTTTCGTACTTTTACATATTATTATTGACATTTTATTACATTATAATTAATTAAATATAATAAAAAAGTTATTTTATAGCGAAAAAATTTTTAAAAAAATTAAATTTTATAGAAATAAAAGATGAATTCAAACATAAGCATATTTATTTTTGAGCGGAGAGGGTGAATCGGACCACCTTTATTTTTATTCCTTATTTTATTATACGATTATTGACATTTTTTCATTTAAGCTCCTATACAAATTTTTAATATAATAAAATTATTATATTAAGAAAATATACTATAAAAATTGGAAATAGACGCAAAAGAAGAAGACAAAAAGCAGGGTCTGAGTCATCCCTCAATGGCTGCGTTCCCTTCACCCCTCCAGGTCGGACAGAGTGACTGAGGTTATTTCAAATTAATAAACTACTTATTATTAGAATTACTATTCTCCTATTGTTTTTATTGCTTATGACCGATTATAGGGCCTTTTGATTTTCAAAAAAAAAAATTCCAAAAAAGTCATTAAGAGGAAGAGTCGAGACCAGTTATGCCTAAGGTGTCCGAGTCACCCTGCCTGACGTTTTATTTATATATATATATAATAATTATATATACCTATATTATATATATATAATTATATAATAATATATATATATATATATATATACATTATATATGACCAAAGAGTTCTAAAATTATTACACATATGCCAAAGATATCAGAAAAATTTATTATATTTATAGGTATAACCTCCCCATGGTGACTTAGCTACTTGGCCTACTGACCAGTGACTACTGACCAGTGACCAGTGAGTGAGGGTGTATTAATTTTTGCTCTCCAATTTTACTAATATAATTTGTGTATTTGAAAGTGAAAATTTAGGTAAATAACATTATGTTGTGTCTCTAATTACACTACTGTTGTGTATTTAACTACAGTCATTTTAACAATTGTTATATTAAATTTTGTGATAATTTTAAATTTGATAGCATAACCCTAGGCTAACATAGGTAAGAGATTTACTGTTTTCTGTGTCTGGGTTTATTTGGATTCTTGAATAGACTTTCTGTATTTAAATACAGTCTTTATTAATTGTTACTTTAATTTAGTGATAATTTGAATTAAATTAGGTTTTCCAGTCACAGACTACAGTTAAGCCTACCTTATAACTTTTATATATCCCTGGCCTAGGCTAAGCTAAATTTGGCTTTAATTTAAATTTTTTAATCTATTTTAAAGAGATTAGTTTATTTCTTTTAGCTTTAGTGATATTTAAACTGTAGTTGGCTAAAATAATAGGTACAGGTTAGGAAGCTAATAATAATTAATTTTAAAGTATGTATGCTCTGTGGGCTTAATGTGGGACTGTGAGAGGTGAATATGTGGATAGCTGCCCTGTTTGGTTTGAATTGCAGGAATGTTTTTTAAGGAAGAGAGGTGCCAAGACTGAGTAAAGATTGCAGATTAAAAGAAGAAGTATTTAGTTGAGAAAGGGGAAGTGTTAGGAAAAAAGTTAGTAGGGATGTTGAGGTTGAGGAGGGAGCGGGACCTAGGGGTAGACAGGAATAGGATTCACCTAGGCAGGAAGATGAGAGGGAAAAGGATAAAGTAGTTGGAAATAGGTCTGCAGATTTCTTATTGACTGGTTAAGGAATTAGAAATAATAATTCAGTCAGCCTGTGACCTGCCGTAACATAACAGGGTCGACTGTCTTCCAGATGGGGAGGGATCAGAGCAGTGCCAATGGTAATGTTGAGTTTTCTAAAGGGAAGACTAAAACATTGGTAATTGGAGACTCTATGACACGATACCTAGGACAGGACTTTTCAAAGAATACAAAAAATGATTAGAGATTATGTTATCCAGTACCAGAGTGAGTATATCGTGGATAGGATAGATAGAGAGATTAATTCTAAAAATGTTGATTCAGATGTGATGGTGCATGTGGGTACAAATGATATATAGGACATAGAAGGTCAGCAGAATTAATAGCATATTGGAGATTGATTCAGAAGATGAAAGAAGCTAGTGGGAGAAGGTGCATGATTTCTGCGGATTTACCTAGCGTTAGGTAGCATTAGGACATATAGACATTAGAATATAAGAGAACATTTAAAAAGCCACATGGGCCTTAAGAAGACTGTCCCAGTCAACCCACTACCCAAACATGCTCATGCAAATCCCACAAAGCACCCTAGGGCTTGTCAACTTATTTGTAAAAAAAAACACCAATTTGGCTTAGTCAAAAACTAATGATATATAATATATTGATACCCAAACCATCCACATGCATTTTAAGACTAAGTTATGGTCACACATGCCATCTAACAATAACTGCTATAACTAAAAACCCGCCAATTTGGCTTCGTCTAAATTATTCATAGGGATACCCAACCCATCCAATAACGAATGATCTAACCGTTCTTAAATTTTGCAATCGAGTCACACTCAAACAACTCCTCTGGCAGAACTATTCCAAATTTAAACTAACCCTATTACCTGAATGCAGCTCTTATATCCAAGATGGCATTTGCTTTCTTTCTTAATTTCTTATTATTGCCCCCTGGTCACTGTCCATGTTCTACTATGAAAAAATTTATTGGTCTCTATATTATCAATAGATGTAAAAATATTTTTTTAGACTTGTATTCATGTCCCCTCTGAGAAATCGCCTTTCTACAGAAAACATTCCTAACTCCTTCAGCCTCTCCTCATAGCATTTACTCTCAAACTCAGAAATCATCCTTGTTGCGCTCTCTCTAGCATAACTGCTGCACAATACTCTAATACTGGCGCCCAAACTTTTGTGCACCAATAAACTTCATTTACTGGGCCCTACATAGCTATTCATTACAGTTTTACTTATTACTCCTTGCTCTGTAAACAACATTGCGATTTATTATGCCCACCATCTTATTAGCTTTATTTCTAGCTTCCAAACATTGATTAGTTACTTTTTAAGATTACTGCTTATAATCACACCTAAATCTTTGTCTTGGTCCACAGACTAACCACTCCCCATTCATGAGACTCCAAGCCACTTCCCCATTCATATTCGCGTAGTGCTAAAACCTTTATATATTGAGTAACCTAGGTGAAGAACCTTACACTTTTACTATTAAATTCTATTGCCACTTATCTGCACCAACCCAAAAAGCAAGTTTATCTCAGGATCATTTTGTGAAGCTTTATGTGCATCCTTCACACCTTTATTCCATAACTGATGGCCCTTTAGTATCATCTGCAAACTTAGAAACCTTGCCTTTAAGTCCCTGGTCTAAATATTATATATTATGAGGAAAATAGTGGGCCCCAGCACTGAACCCTGTGGGACACCACTCTTTACTATTTTCCCATGATGATTTATTCCCATTTTAGTGTACACACTTTTTTCTATTTCGCAACACTCTTTAATCCAACCAGTACCACTCCACCTATTACCACATTGCAATAACTTTCATCAGCCTTATGTGGGAACCTTATTCAAAAGCTTACTAAAAGTCAAAATATACAATATCAACTGGATCTCCTCGGTCAATGCAGTCAGTAATGTATTTCCATAAATTCTAAAAGGTTTGTTTGACATGACCTACCCTTTCTGAAAACGTGCTGGGAGTCATACAAATACCTTGTAATCTTCTAAATATTTCTCTATGTGACATTTTTTTTAGTAACCTTTTCAGAACCTTTACAACCAGAGAGGTTAAGCTAAACTGGCCTATAATTTCCCAATCTTCCTTTACAACCTTTCTTATAAAACTAGGCACAACATATGCTGTTTTCTCATTATTCTGGTACCTCACCAAATGTTATAGATCGCTTTAAAATCAAATACAGTGCCTTGCAATGCTTGGATACTACCCTCTTTCAGAATACTACCCATATAGCCCATCAGGCCCTGCAGCTTACCTGGATCAATATGGTCATAAACTTTAATATCCTTTTACATCAAATTCAATTCCTGTAAGTCTATTTGTTACATGCACAAAGAACTATAGTCTCCAAACTATTATCTAAATCTTTCCTCAGAAAACACTGAAGCAAAATAAGCATTTGAAAATGTTGACCATTTCCTGATCCAACTCTTATGCTGAACATCACTAAAATTTTGATCAATTTTTAAACATTGCAAACAAGTTGTCCTATTCTTACTTTAAAATATATAAAGACTAAAAAAAAAAAACTTTCTCAGATTCTATTACTATTCCTTTGCTTAATTTAATTTCGCCTTCTCTCTTGCTTTCTTAATTGACCTGGTTTTAAAAAGTCGTTTCTATTCTTTTCCTATAATTTTTCTAAATCTTCTTCCCTGATTCTATCTGAATAAATTCTTTAAAACATCTATGCTTTCATTATTTTTTTATCATTATTCTTCTCTCTATTCCACCAAACAGTTTTCTCTTTGCCCACACTAAGGCGGTTTTTTATCTTTAAAACAACTGACTGAATATTTCATTAAAATGCCTTAAAGATTCCCACATTGATAAAACAGTTTGGTCTTTAAACTCTTTACCCCCTGTCAGTTATACTAAGCATGTCTCGTAATTGGAAAATCACCAATTTCGGGAATCTAAGATCTTTCCCTTATTAACTTGCAATTTGGGGCCCAGATATCACATTTATATTAAATCTATTATATAGGTCACTGAGTTCCTAAAATTCTCCTCAACAACTCTAACCTCCGCCCCACTCACATACTTATCATTCGTTTAGTTTAATATTAAGTCTAATAGTGCATTCGATTTGCACCCAATAAACCATTCTGCGCCTCAAAAAAAGTTATCTAGGATACAATTTATTAAATACTGAACTACGTTATGATCCAATCCGTTTTGGACAAGAATCCCCACTTGAATGCAGAAAATTAAAAAAAATCACCTCACCCATTATGGACTATTTACCCTTTTTCTTTCTTTTAACTGTCTATTGCATGCTGTCTCAATTTCTTTTAAACAATTCTGAGTCTTAATTTCTGACTCTGCCAGGAGCCGTCTATAAAATGGCCCCTATTTCTGATATGATTTATTGACATTAAGATATCTACCCATACGATTCAATATCATGAATTAGTTTTAAAAACAGTCAGTCCTTTAATACAGATTGAATATTGCTTTTAATATAAAGTTTGCCACACCCTCACCCTTCTTTCCTCTACGCTTGGCGTATAAATAAAGTGAAATTAACCGTCTTCTTATTTTCATATTCTTGAACGAGTACTCCAATTAAAATTCTTTCATGTAACCCAGCCTCCAGTTATGCAAATAATGTCAAGATTCTCATTATGGTATAAAACTAATCAGCTCACTTTTATTCTATCTCTCT
>JABUQX010071855.1:80000-83271 GCA_015478945.1 Trachelipus rathkii | reverse complement strand
AGCATATTGTCAGCAACCTCATCAACTGCAACTATTCTTCCCGTGAAGAGTCGCAGATTCTTTAATACACAATTACTCCACCGGCGCTGTCATGCGGGAAAAGGTAGAGATAATAAAACGGGAGTATTATAATAATGATTTATATATAATATATATATTATATGATATATATTATATATATATATATATAGTATATTATATATAATATTATATAATATAATTATTATATTATATATATATAATATATATATTATATATATATATATATATATATATATATATATTATATATTTATATATATATATATATATATATATATAATATATATAATATATATATATATATAATAATATATATATATATTATATATTAATAATATATATTATTATATATATCTATATAAAATTATATATATATATATATAATATATATATATATATATGATATATATATATATATATATATTATATTTATATATATATATATAGTGGTGTGTGTGTATGTATGTGTATATTTTTTTTTTTATGTGTATGTATGTGTGTTTGTATATATATAATATATAGTATTATTATATATATATTATATCATATATATATTATATATTATATAATATATATATATATATATATGTTAGTATATATATTGTATGTATGTATGTATGTACTTGTATGATATGTATGTATGTATTGTATGTATGATGTATGTATGTATGATGGTATAGTTTTGACGTATTTTGTATATTTTATTTATATAAAAGAACCCGGTAGCTTAGTGAGAGCACTCGCCCAAAACAAAGCGAGGGTCCCAGGGTTCGCAACTTGATTGGGCGGTAGTAACGAGAGGCTATTCTCCCCTTGGCTGCCTTTCGTCTTGCTAGGAATTCATGAATTATACCCCCTCCCTGGAACAAGAGCTCTGCCCGTGAGTGGCGGTGTTTTTCTGTTTTTAAAAAAAAAAAAAAATTTGAAAAATAATTTTCAAAATTTTAGTCTCGTAACTCTCATGTGTGTTTCAATCTTTTATGCAGGATTCAGTTACCTAGAATGTTAGAGAGACAAAAAAATGGTTTTAGCGAAAATTGGAAAGATTCGGCAACTTATACAAGTGAGTAGGTTATCTTCATTGGGATGTTTCGCTAAGCAAGAAGAATTATATCTCTAGAGTCGTTAGGGTAGAACATGTCACCAGGTTATAGTGAACTGAAAGTTGATGAACTTGAAACTGGCAAAACTGAAAGAAATCCATGGAGCCTCCCTTGACATACTCGTATTAAACATCCATTTGTGAACACCCAAGGTGTTGTATGACTTATAGTAGTCTGGCCTGGTTGCCTCCGCATGAACTTGTGCCATCATGTAAACGCAACGAGCTACATATGAGAAGAACATCATCCTGAACGGATTTATTGACTCCCCTAGTTCGTTTGTCTCCACCTTGGCTGATAGTATCTTTGAAACTTTTCTTAAAGGCATCCTAGTAAGTTTTATGGTAGCAGGATGTGTCCCCTCGATTTTGTTTGTCGATTAGGTAAGTTCTATCGTTCCTTCCTAGAAGTAGCTGCCTGGAAGCATGCTCTGTGCGCCTGTTCATTAATTTCCAGGGACGCCAATTTAGAAGGAAATAGCAAAATTGCAAAACTCTTCACGTATGGAGGCGAATAAGGTATTTTTGGATTGTGGAAACCAAAGTGTTTTTTGATTCTATTTTGAATTGCAAAAAGCCACCTCTCTGAGTCAATGAATGATTATGTAGTTAGTCGTCCTTGTTTACGGCCCGATATCCATGAGTGCCAAAAATATCGCCAGCCACTAGCGTAAATTTAAAGACTAATGTTGATGAAAGAGCATGTGGACAATTGGAGCGGTCTGGAAATACAGCCGAAGCACCCACTTCATATTTCGTTTTGGATTCTTCGGATGAAAACTTTACGTGATTCTTTATGATGCTTTGATCGTTGATGGATATTAGAAGCCAGCTTTGAGAAGAAAGAGTGGCTGGATTTCTGTATGCTTGACATAGACCTCTCGCACGTATTTGTGATAATATGGTATAATCCATTTTCATAATATAGTTGGGCCTGTTGTCAGTGCCATGTTTAGAGCAGCAAACATTTAGAGAAATATGAAGGTAATTGGAGGATGTGGCTACATCCGATGCATATGGCCCAAAGAGGAGCCACTCGTCAAGAAGTTTTCATTAACTAAGGAGTGTGTGGTCCGTAAGCGTAGTCTAAAGAGTACACGAGGTGTTCCTTTCTCGGAGAGAGAGGAGAGAGAGAGAGGTAGATGAGGAGAGGAGAGAGAGAGAGAAGGGAGAGAGAGAGGAGAGAGAGAGGGAGAGAGAGGAGAAGAATGAGAGAGAGAGAGAGGTGGAGAGAGAGGAGACGAGAGAGAGAGGAGACGACGAGACGAGAGACGAGAGAGAGGAAACTATTGCTTCAAGCTCAGATTTGGTGATGATTTAAAGTACCGACATACGTGTCATTTTCTTTTAATTTTTTGAAACAACAAAACTTTTTGAATTTCAATTTAATGTAATTTGTTGTCTCATTATTGGATGTGTAATTAGACTTTTTATGATATTACGTCGATTCCTGGTCAGATGGTGAGTTTAATATATATATATATATATTAATATTATATATATATATATATAATATATCAGTGGCGTGCAGTGACCCATTATGCCGGTCATGCATAATATTATATATATATATATATATATATATATATATATATATAATATATATATATTATATATATATTATATATATATATATATATATAATATATATATATATATATATATATATTTATATATATATATATATATATATATATATATATATATATATTATATATATATAATATATATATATATATATATATATATATATATATATATATATATATATATATATTATATATTTATATATATATATATATTATATATTATAATTATGTACTTACCTTATTTGAATATATAATCCATCCTCCTTTCCTTTTTTATGAATTCATTTATAATTCTTTCATAAAAATCTTCTGAATTTCTTAACTTCAAGAGAAGGTTCCTTTCTATTGACATCATTGAAATACTTGACAATCGAGTTTCGCTTGTTGTATTCCTCTGATATACTTTAATTCTTTTCAATGCAGAAAAGCTTCTTTCTACTGTTGCTGTTGTAGATGGTATCGTAGCAATGAGCTGGCAAAGTTTAAAAAATTCAGGCATAACTTCATAAAGTTCATTGTCTTGGAAGTGTTTTATTAGT
>JABUQX010071855.1:67500-75000 GCA_015478945.1 Trachelipus rathkii | reverse complement strand
AAGGGCTTTGATGCCCTAGTAGACGAAATGGTTCGTGCTGCTCACCATCATCCAGCGAACCTCCTTACACCCCAGATTCCAGCTTTATTAATCGACCCTCCTCATCTTTCTGGTGAGGCTGTGTCGCTATCTGTACCTGCGTTACCTCATCAATCGCGTCACCAGAGGAATCGGGCTTCTCCTCACCCGTTGGGCCCGCCTACTCGCTACCATACGCCTCGACCTATTGAACGGTTTCCGTTCTCGGACCCTCCGCTGGGTGCCCCCACTAATGACACCTATCCTTTGTACTTTTATCTTAGTTTCGTCGACTTCCAACTCTCACGTCCTCGTAGCTATCCCGTCTCCAGTGAACGGCGTTTAGGCTACGTCCTCATGTTCGAATCGATGCATAGGCGATCCCATGAGGAATGGTTCTCTCCTTCGTTCGTGCCGCCTCTGACATCAAGAGTCAGTTATTGGCTTCTCTTTCATATTTGGGCGACCTACCGGTTGTCTCCACGCCTGACGATGTTCGCAATACATCTAAAGGAACAGTGTATGCTCCGGAGGTCCGTTCCGATGATCCTGAGGCCATTCTCGAACATTTTACAAAGCGACATATTCCGGTCACAAATGTCTACCGGTTCCCTCCTCATAAGGAGACTCCCACTGTGTCCAACCCTCGTCTTCTTCTCACTTTTAGTGTACCATTCCCTCCGACCAGGGTGAAGATCGGTTTCACCGTCCACTCGGTTCGGCCATACATCCCGCACCCAAGGAGATGTTTCAAATGTCATAAATTTGGCCATCCTCAAAAATATTGTAGATCTCCGCAGTTCATCTGTCCGAGGTGTGGTGACACTCTCCACACTCCGTGCGAAAACCCGCCTTGCTGCCCGAATTGCAAGGGTTCTCATCAGGCGTCATCTGTGCACTGTCCCTCTTTTCTTTTGGAAAAGGAGATTCTTGAACAGTGTACCATACACAAGCTCGATCGCCGTGAGGCCTCTCTTCGCGCTAGGGAGAAACTTTCACACCTGCCTCTCTCCTTTGCTGCTGCGACTAGGCCGGTTTCTACCGCCCAACCTTCCCATCGCCCTCGTGCACCTCCTGCGCCTCTACGTACTTCGCAGCTCTCTCGATCGGATACTGTACCCTCTACTTACTGGGTTGCACATTTCTACTCTGCAATCGAACTGCCCCCGCATTCTCCCGACATGATCCGTACTGTCGCTCATCACAACTCCCCAGTCCATACCTCCATTTCCTATGGTGTGGCTTCGGCTGAAATTCATGCCGCACCCAGGGTTGTATGCTCTCCAATTTCTGGTTCTTTTCCTGATTTGGAAGCATCCCCTGCGTTACTGCTCGATGATGACTCTCCTTTGCCGCCTGTTTCCCGTAAACGTCCGGCTCCTGTGTCTCCTGGGAAACCGCTGAACCGTTCTTCTCCTGGTATTGTGGACTCTCCTGAACGTGTCACGTCTCCTTCTGCGAGGCGCCATTACTCTTTTCACTATCGGGCGACAGATTTCTTAAAATCCTCGCCTTCTGCCCGTCCGACCGGGTCTCCTGGTGGTTTGCCCAAACGTGCCCGTCGCTCGAAACGCCATGGTGATGTGGAAAGCATTCCGTCTGTTTCGGCTATCCCAGATAGTTTATCGGGCCTTGCTTCTGCATCCGACCCTCCAGTTCCTTATTCCAGCGATTCCGAGTCCTACTCTGATATCGCAATAAATGTTACCACCGACTCTACATCTTCTGAGGTTCCCCAACTTGGGATCCAGGTCCCACCCCCCACGGTACCTCTTGTGCTCCCTCACGGTGAGTCCGAGTCCCCTGTTGTTCGGGGGGATTCCGGAGCCATTGGGGGTGATACCACTGTATCCTCCCTTGCCTCGGCTCCGCTGTCCTTCTCTGGGCTGCCCCCGCAGGACGCTGAATTTTGTGAGGATGTGCTTCGGGCCTCCTCCCCCGTTCCTTGTCTGGTTACTCCTCTTGCCATCCCTGTTTCCACGGTCAAATCATCTACGCCATTGTCGTCGGTGTATGGTGTTGTGCGCAAAATTTCTTGCAAGCACTACAGGGAGCCACCGACGGTCATCAGCTGTGGCCCGCATCCGTGTGACATCATTTCCGCTCCGGGCATGGTTGAAGATGAGCTGGGAAACCATTTTGTTGCTTGCTGCAGCGATTCTCGATATCGTGAACCTTTCCGATCGATCCGCGCCCGCACTCATTTCCCGGACTTTTCTGTTCCTCCTGGTGAAGATCCTTCTTATAATCGATTGTTCACGAGGGCGGAATTTCAGGAGGCTCTCCGCCTTTGTAAGGATGGAGCGCCTGGCCCTGAGGGTATCTCCTACCAAATGTTACGTCATCTCCATGCCTCTGCTTCGGCGTTTCTCCTCTCTTTATATAATCGAGTCTAGGTCGAGGGGGTCTTCCCCCCAGTTGGGCTAACGGCTTATATCAATTCCCATTTCCAAACCTATGGTAAGTTGATTCCGTGTCTCATTGAATCGCTGGTGACTTCTATTCAACGTCCGATTTCTCTAACGTGTCACACCTTAATGTTAATGAAAGTATGGTGTGCTGAAATTCGTCTTCTCTACCGACGTTGGAGTTGGGCCTGCGTGCTTTTCCGTGCTCCATCAGTTTGGGTTTTTAGGATCATCGATCCACACAGGAACCTCTTCTTCCGGTTGGACCACGATATCCGTGAGGCTTTTTCCTCTAATAAAATGGTCCTTAGCTGTTTTCTTCGATCTTGAGAAGGCTTATGATTCCACATGAGAATGGAGTTCTCCATACCTTTCGCACTCGCTGGGCCCTTAGGGGACAGCTTCCCTCTTCCTTCAAGTCTTCTTATTGTCGGTGTTTCGATCTTTACAGGTTCGCTTGTGGACCTTTACATTTACTCTGTCTCGATCCATTTTGACAATGGGGTCCTGATTATTGGTGTGTGTGTCTCGTCAGGGCAGAGTGTGCGTTCAGCGTTCTTGCGTTTTCGCTGGTCGGTTTCAATTGGTGTCTTTATTGGCTAGCATCACTATCTTCCGTTCGGTGCTTTCTTTAATATGTGGACTGACCTGGCGTTGTATTGTTTTCTGGAGTGAACTTTTCATGGGCATGGAACTGTCAGATGCAGCTGGCCGTTCAATTTGGGGTGACTTCGTGGGGTGATTGCACGGGTTGTTGTTACTTTTGTTTTCGTCAGCTATAAGTACTTGTATAGACTTTGTTTGCTTGTTTGCCGTAGAGGGTGGTAACGAGGATCGTAGGGGTGATTTGTCTCCCTTGCTGACCTTGTATGGCTCCCCCATCCGCCCTGTGTCGGAGGTGAGGTTCTTGGGTCTGTTATTGGATGCTCGCCTGACTTATCTCCCTCATATTCTCAATTTGAAACTTAACTGCCGCAAATCATTGGACCTTAAAACAGCCACCTTACTTCTACATCTTGGGGTGCTGATCGTAAGGTCATGCTTCGTCTGCTGATCATGTTGGTCAGGTCAAAGTTGGATTATGCGTGTGCGATATATGGCCAGACGTCTCCGGCGTACTTACGCCTTCTCGACCCGATACAGAATGAGGGTCTGCGGATATCACTTGGGGCGTTTCGTTCTTCGCCAAAGGAAAGTTTGGAGGTGGAGGCTGGGGTGATGCCCCTGTCTTTACGGAGAGAATATCTCATGTGCTCCTTGTTTCTCCGTCTACAAATCCCCAAGCCATCGGCTTTGACTCCTCTCATCGCTGAGGTTCCTCGTAGCCCTGCCTATTGGCCGTTTGCTGAGGTTGTGGCGTCTGTCTTCCGTTTTCTCCGCCTCCCTGTGCGGGCTGTTTTACAATTTGACTACGATGATGTCTGCCCTTATTGGTTGTATCCGCCCCCTGTGGTGTGCATGAAGTTGTCTGCCTTATCAAAATCCGGGGACCACCTCCCGTCTCTACTGAAGGCTTCCTTTCTGGCTCTCATTCTGGCTCTCCGATGGTGGTCTCTGGAGTCATTCTACAGTTTCCGACGTTGACAAGGCGTTAGAGTGGTGGTGGGAGCTAGTCAGCGTGTCTTTCCGGACCTATTTATTGTCTTGTCTCTACATTCATTCCTTTGTCTATCATCATTTGCGAGTCGTCTTTACGCGAGTGGTTTGCACTTATATTTTAGACTTTTATTTTATGGATTTGTACAGTAAGATGTCTGGCTTAATCACGTATAGCCGATTTTTCTGACTCCGCAGAGTGCTGTCTTCTTGCATATTCATAAATCGAACGACAAGAGCATCCTTTGGTTTCCCATCATCTCAGAGGTTTTATGTATGCCTGCATGCTAGATTACACTAGTGTTTTTTTCGTTTTGCTGGGGTCCTATCCACGTGGGGTATCCTGGGTAATCGAATTGGCTGACTAAAGCGGCGCGTAGTCTCGTGCCGCTTATCCTGACGAAGAAATTACCTTGTGTGATCCATCTGCTGGAGCTACTCTTCCCTATTGAGCTGCTGTATCGTCTCCGGTCTTCTTAGACGCTTCTCGTCTGTTTTGGCAGGTTAGTGTTGTGTCGGAAGATGCATCGTGGTGCTAAACTCTACGTATCCTCTCCTGGGGTATTGTCATCGTCTTTTCGCCATCGCTATCCCAGGATGTTGGTCCTGTGCTCGTTTGCGAATTGGGCTCATAACTATTATTGTCACACATTTGTCAAGCTATCTATCAATGTGTGATCATATCCCCTTTTATGTCTCTTTGTTCTGCGTCCCGTGTCTGCTTTCTGTTAGGTCCTATTTCCTCTTGTGTTATTGGTGTGGCTCTTGGCGTCTTCCAGAGTCCTGGCTGTTTCCCCTGTTACACAACCATTTATTTTTTTTTATTTTTTCCTTGTCTGAATCCCGCCTCTCATTATTTAATTATCTGAATCACTTCTTTCTATAGTTGACTTTGCGATTTTTTTGCTTTCTTCTGGGAACTGATTCTCTTCTTGCTTATAGATTAATTACGCACTCGTTTGTCATTTTGCGTTCGTTTATGTGAGTTGCCTACCATTTTCTCTGTGTTAGTTGTTTTTCTGACTCGGTATCTTTTTTGTTTGGGCGCTTTTTGTCGGCGCAGTGGTGGCTCCTGTACACTCACTCAAAAAAAAAAATGATATTATAGTATTATTATTGATTATTATGATTATATATTATATATTTTATTTATATATAATATATAGTATATATATATATATATATATTATATATATATATATATAGTTATATATATTATATATATTATATATATTAAGTATGTTATATTATATATATATATATTACTAAAATGATCTCAGAAGAAACTCTTAAAAAGTTTAAAATTACGAAACCATATTCTTTTAAACAATATCCCTCCCACACATTTAAAATCATTAAGAGAAAAATCAAAAGCTGAACAAAAGTAATATTCTTTATTCATATAAGAGAATTTCTTTTCTTTTTTTTTTCTTTTTTTTAACCTGGAAAGGCACAAGATTAATGCACTAACAACCCTTAAGAAAAAAATTATTACTTAAATGCGCAAATGTTCAACGCTTTACTAAAAAAAAAAAAATTATATGGTAACAATTATAAATATGTAAAAAAAAATGCGTGTGCAACATAGTAGCTTCAGGCTTAGAAATAAATTATATAAATACTTAATTATAAACATAAAAAGGCGTAGAGTTTAAAAACTAAATTGAAAGACAAAAAAATTGAGTGTGAAGGGAGCAAAGACAAAACTAGGGGGATAGAAGGGAGCAAAGAGACAACTAGGGGGATAGAAGGGGAGCTAAAGACAAAAACGGGGATGTAAGGAGAGTTGGAGCAAAGACAAAACTGGGGGTGTAGGAGAGGATAAAGAAAAAACTGAGGATGGAAGGGAGTTAGAGACGAAAGTAAAAAATTGAGATAAATGAGAATAATGAAATAGTTGAAAAGACTTAGGGAAACAGTTTCATATATTTTTTAAGAAGAAACTGCCACCAGTTTTACAAATTCTAATTAAATGATTCTATAGAAAGATTAAAGCACTTATGCATAATACTTAATAATAATAATAATATAATAATAATAATAATAATAATAATAATAATAATAATAATAATAATAATAATAATAATAATAATAAAAAATCTTAGAAATTAAACATGCATAAAATTAACAATGTCTCTCTATAAAATGAAAATTCTTTAACAGAACTAAAATCGTAGCTCTCATGCAATATTAACACAGCCAATAATACTTTCAATTCAATGTCTATTTCATTAATACCTTTTATATTATTATTTCATTTATATACAAAATATTTATTACCAAATACTTTTTTCTGTAACAATTTCATATAAAAAAATTACAAAAAAATTATACCTAATTGGACTAATAATGCCTATTTGCGAGGATATATATATATATATTTACGGTATATATATATATATATATATATATTTATTTATATATTTATATATATATATAGTATTATATTTATATATATATATATAATATATATATATATATATATATATATATATTTATATATATAATATATATATATATATATATATATATATTATATATATATATATATATTATTATATAAACTCCTATATTAAAGTACATCGATATATTTTGGTCATTTAATAACAAATTAAACCTACTTAACAAAAAATAAGCTAATAATATCTGAATAGTTAATAAACGCTCACCGACAGATCAATACTTTTCATTACCGAAACAATTGTAATAAAACGATACAAAAAATAGAAGGAGATCGAGAGCACTCCATAAAATTTGAGAAAGAAAAAAAAACAATTATTTTTAGCAACTTTATGAATTGGAAGCAATTATGAGTTGAACTCTTTCTCTCCATTCGGGTTCGATGCTCTGCACGAAAGCCTCAAATTCGGAAGAAGATTCCTCTTTCAAAACACTCACCAGTTTATGAATCAGAGGATTCGTGTCTGAAAAAAGAAAAAAAAATGAGAAATAGAATTCAATTCTGCAAAGAGAAAAAATGAGAAAATTCTCTCTCTCTCTCTCCATTAGAAATGAAATTCTTTTCACTTTTAGTGGAGAAATTTGAAAAATTTTAAAACTTGAAAAAAATTAACATCGATCAAAATTAGGACTCCGGCTCCATCATTTTAAAATACCTGGAACCACTACAGTTCCACTTTCAAACATTTTCGGCTTCGGCACCGGCACCGGCTCTACCCACAAAGCAATTTCAGCTCAGGCTCCACTCACCTTACTGCTCCATCGAGATGATCAAAATAATAACTAATATTTATATCAATATTTCTTAATCGAGATCTCTCGACTGCCCAATTTAAGTAATAGAAAAATTTTGATTGAATAAAATAAGGAGAGGCACACTTTTAGCCCACATCTGCCAATCTGCTCTTTTTAATCTATCAATATCTATCCATTACATATTAATGAAAGGATTTCATTTACAAAATCTAGATATGCCATACTGAAATCTTGATCCGCTGCGAAATTCTTTATTTATGTG
>JABUQX010071855.1:42500-62500 GCA_015478945.1 Trachelipus rathkii | reverse complement strand
TCGATAGGAATTAACATTGAAGCTCTATGGCAGGTGTTAGTAATATATGGTATTGGTGGTAAGCTTCTGAATGGAATCAAAAGTATGTATGTTGACGATAGTTGAAGCATGTGTAAGAATAAATGGTGTCAAAAGTGATTGGATTTAATATTAACTAGCGGAGTGAGGCTAGGTATGTGATCAATGTCCCCTTGTTATCAGATTGATATGATGGGGGTATGAAAAAGAATTAGAGATGGGGTGCAAGGAAATGGTGTTTAGAATGATGGAAATGGAGGGCTGCCCTACCTATTATATTGCGGATGATTTGGGTTTTGTGGCGTGAATCTGAAGAGAGTTTGAGAGGATTGGTAGAGAGAATTTGGCAGGGTGTGTAATAAAAGGAGGGGTTTGAAAAGTAAACGTAGATAAAAGTTAGGTTCTTGGTGTGAAGTCATGTTAGATGGTGAACAGCTGGAACAAGCGTCTGAGTTTTAAATATTTAGGGTATATGTTTATTGAAAAAGGGAACGGATGATGCAGAGTCTTAGTAGGAAAGTTGTGAATGGCAGGAAGGTGGCTGGTGCAATTAAATCGTTGGTTGATGTAAAGGGGAATAAGTCTTGAGTCGCTAGGGTCTACATGAAGGTATGTTGTTACCTGTGGTTTAATGTATAGTAGTGAGACTTTGGTTCTGGAATAGAGGTACAGGTCAAAGATCAATGTGTTCAGGTGAAAATTGAGGCTGATGAGAAGTATAATTAAAATAAGGAATTGAATAAAATGGGGAATGAACGATTAGAGAGTTATTGTAGTTGTGACGAAAAGGGTAAATGAGAGAAATAAATGAAGAGTACGTTGATGATTGGTGGTTGGTTTCAGTGGAAAGGGATGAATGACAGTTCGGTTGGTTAAGCAGATAGTATATGTGGTGAGTGTGTGGGAAATCGACCGGCTTGGAGACCGAAGACAAAAAAGTGGATTGAGTCAGTAAAACGAATGTCTGAAGGAGAGAAATGTGAGTTTGGCAGAAGCGAGAATAAAGTTACATAATAGGAGTGAATGGCGGAGACATAACACATACCTACCTCACTCAGCTATTAATACTAAACCAATCACTTTTGACACCATTTATTCTAACACACGCCTCACTATCCTCATACATTACTTTTGATTTCCATTCAGAAAGCCTACCACCAACACAACACCATTTATCACTAACATCTGCCATAGAGCTTCACCTATCAACCCTATCATACGCCTGTTGCAAATCCATAAAACCTAAATACAATTTATTCTTCTTCTCCCTCATTTTCTCAATCATTTCTTTCAATGTAAAGATTTGATCCACACATCCTCTACCACTCCTAAACGCAACCTTGTTCTTCAACCAATCAGTCCTTCAGTCACTCGACTCACTCTTTCGCAACTAAAACACCAGCATATATCTTCCCTTCACAATAAATCAATAAACTAAGTTCCCCTATAATTTCGTACCATTCCCCTATGCTCCCTTATCCCATTATATAAGGGTACTATTACTGCTCTCCTCCAATCCTCGGGACTATACCCTCCATAAACGCATTTATTGCACAACTTCCAAATCCAATCAATCACCATCTCAGCCATGGAAACCCACTCATTTCGACCAGTAATTTCTATCGAATTATGCCCAACCCATTATAACATTAAGCCACTTTCGTACGCTACCTAATACCTCCTCGATTGCTAATAGAACCTCATCCCCAAAAATATCTATTCCTTCTTGCACCATCAAGCCCTGACACACATTCAATATCACCGCTGTCATTAATGCCAATAATTGTAGATGTTCAAGATGTTCTTTCCACACTCCCTCACATCCAGTCAGTTAACCAAAGAACACCATCCCAGATTCATTAAATGTCTGAAGGCAGTTCCCCTAATAGGCGTTTTGTAGATTGGCGAATTTTTCTTCCAAATCAGGACATCTTGAGTTATTTCGAAGGAAAAATCAAATTAACATCTTCGTTTGAGATTTGTTACATTTTATAGCACAGACCTAAGCCTATAAAGCTATTAATTAGGATTTTTTAGTGTTATCAGTTACTTATATATATATATACCGTAATATATATATATAATATATATATAATAATATATATTATATATATATACTATATAATATAATAATATATATAATAAATATACTATACTTATAATATATATATATATATATATATATACTAAAATATATATATATATATATATATATATATATATATATATATATATATATAATATATAATATTATTATTTTATTATATATATATGTTTTAAAAAAAAAAAACACATGTTTGAAACATGATCACTTCGAGTGACGTCACAACAATGATAATTATAACAGAGAAAAATTTTTTTCAGTTTTGTAATTTTTTTATAATTATATTTCACCAGTTCTTTGGAAAATAACATAATTAATATATTTCGAAGATAAAATAGTGGTTCGAAAACTTGAAAACATTAAAAAAACATTTTTTTACGATTTCATGTGACGTCACAAACTCAAGTCAAGAAAAGTAAAGAACTTGAAGACCGAAAAATAGCAACCTTGTGGATGGAAGAAAAATTCCTGATTTCGCTAGGAAATTTACTTCCGTTTGAAAGAATATTGACAAATCAAATGAGAAAGTGAAGAACTTCTTCCGTTTAGAAGAATTCTTGCCAAATCAAAAACGCCTTTATTCTCATTCTTAACCTTTCGTGCTTCCTTCCAGAAGAGCTTCCTATTCAATGTAAGTCCCCATTCATCCTCCTTCCAAACTGTTCATTTACCTCTTCTTTTCTCCTAAGTATGCACCTTTTAGTATCTTTTTTCCTCCTTATATAATTCCAAGCATCTTTCTTTTGAAACTTCATCATTTGCTTTTAGTACATTCAACCAAGCTTCTTTTTTACTTTTAACCGCTTGCATCACCTCTTCATTCCATTACTCACTGTTAACATCCTTACTTCCTACTTTAGCACATCCGCATACTTCTTTTGCACTGCTAACAATTGCTTCCTTCATTTGCTCCCAGATTTGTTCAGTTTCAACTTGTTCACATTCAACTAATTTACTTGCGAGCGCTCTTACATACCTATCCTTATTACCTTGTTCGCTTAACTTCTCACTCTTAATTTTACCCACTTCCTTCCGTATCACCTTCCTCTCCATCCAAGCCCCCACTAACTTAATTTTACATAGAACAACATAATGATCCGATAATCCCATTCCTAAACCCCTCACTGATTTAACATCCAACACATACTTCAACATCTCCTTCTTCACCAACACAAAATCAATCATACTTTCACTTCGATACCATCATCTACCTACCACCAACTCTAATACTTATGGATACTCTTGTGTTTAAAGAAAGTATTACTTACACACATACCTCTCTCCTCACAGAAATCAATCACCTTTTCTACCATTCTCATTTTCTCCCGACACCCCAAAGCCACCTTTTATGCCATCCCTTTTTTGATCAACTACCCAACCATTTAGGCCACCCAGCACAATCAATCTGAAGCTCCTACTCACTCCATCCAAAACATCATTGATTCCTGTTTTATCGTATCTCTTCAACGTTTCCCTCAGGTGGACCATACGTCACAACCACACAAACTTTAATCTTTTCAAACTTAAATTTAACCATTAGAATTCTAGGACTCGCACACACAAAGTCTACCATAGCTCTGTACCACAAATCACTCATCAAAATTGCAACTCCTTCTCTCCCCCTCTCATTCCTTTCCACACCAGCACACACAACATTTCACACCACACCACTCATTTTCACCGTTTCCTCTCTTTGTTTCATCACAGCGAGCAAATCAAAATTTGCCCTTTTTAAATACAATCCATCACCTCTCTCCTCTTCTCAACACACACACACACACACACATATATATAAGATATATATATATATATATATATATATATATTATATATATATATATATATATATATATATATATATATTATATAATATATATTATATATTATATATATATATATAATATATATATATATACGGTAATATATATATATATAATATATATTATATAATATATATATATATATATATATATATATATATATATATATATATATATATATTATAAGTATATATATATATATATATAAATATATATATATAACAATATATATATAAATATATATAAATATATATATAATAATTATACGGTATATATATATATATATATATATTATATATATATATATAATTATATATATATATATATATATAATATATATATATATATATATATATATATATATAGTATATATATATATATATATATATAAAAGATATATATATAAATATAACTATAATATATATATATATATATATATTATACGGTAATAGATATATATATAATATATATATATATACATATATCTACTATATATATATATATATATATAACGCTATATATATAAATATATTAATATATATATATAATTATATATATATATATATATATATATATATATGATTGATGATGATTTGATGATGCGGATGATTGTCTGTACGTGGTGGCCGAATTGAAGAGAGTTGAGAGGACTCTTGATAGAGAGATTTATGGCAGAGTTGTGAAGGAGGGCTGAAAGTATACGTGGATAAGAGTAAAGGTTATGGTTGTGAGCTGAGCCGATCCCTCCTCAGCTCTTATTGTAAGTTATGTTAATGGTGAGCAGCCTAGAACAAGTGTCTGAGTTTAAAATATTTTATGGTATAGTTGGATGAGAAGAGGAACGGGGACGATGCAGAGCTGTAGTAGAAAGTGTGAAATGGCAGGAGTGGCTGACCTGCAATAAATCGTTTGGTGAAATGCAAAAGGGGACTAAGTCTCTGAGTGTGCTAGGGTTCATTACATGAGGGTATGTGTTTACCTGTGTTATGTATCGGTTTAGTGAGACTATGGTTCTGGAATAAGAAGTATAGATCTTAAAGTTCAATGTGTTCAGGATGGACAATCTTAGGGCTGTGCTAGGTGTGAGAAGAATTGATAAAGAGAGGAATGAAACGTATTAGAGATGGTGTCGGTGTGAAGAAAGGGGTAATGAGAGAATAAATGAAAAGTAATGTTGAGATTGGTATTCGGTCATTTGTGTAAAGGATTGAATGATAGTGGTTGGCTTAAGCGATGTATAAGTGGTGAGTGTAGTTTGGGAACCGACCGGCTGGCGAGACCGAAGAGAAAGTGGATTGAGTCGGTGAACGAATGTCGAAGGAGAGAAAATGTGAGTTTGCAGAGGCGAGAATAAAGGTGCATATAGAGAGAATGGCGGGGTTTTTATTGGGGGCATGGTTGTGCCCCACCTGGCCAGGGATTGAACCCACTTACATGACGATTTACCACTAGTTGAGGCGTCCGTCGCCGGTCCCATGATGCTCTAGGGTGGGATTTTTCTGATCGTGACGAGCTCTCACTAATTAATGGTACAGAGGGCGGTAAGGCTGGGCTTTTCTTTTCGACGTTTGTCATGTTCTCCTACTGCTTTTCTTTTCCGATGCTTGTACAGCACCTTACCCCAATCTTGGGCAAAGAGGAAGTGAAAGAAGAAAGAAAGAAAGAAAGATATATATGATATATATATATATATATAATATTATATATATATAATATATATATAGTATATATATATATAATATATATATTATATATTATATATATATATTATATATTAATTAATATATATATATATAACATATAATATATATATATATATATAGGGTGTGTGTATGAAGCTACCTTATTTGTCATGACGTCTGTAACACTGTTGATAATAGCCTGAAGATGTCCTGGATGTTGAAGAACAGCTGGTCCTCCTTCTCTTAGAAGTTCGGCAAACCCTTCTAGCCCAGCCATGACTACTCCATATTCCTCATCAGTTCGTATTAGCTCAGATAATTTTGGCACAACCACTTGGATCCATTTGGTAAAACCTATAATGATTCGTATTATATTAAGTAAACCATTCATCTTTCTCTCTCTTTTCTTTTTTAACCACCAAAGTTTAATAATTTTCCTTCCAAGCAAACTTAAATCCCAATGAAAAAATAAATTTCTCTTTCTCACACACACAAATGGAATCCCAAACAGTTTATGCTTCTCTATTTACATACAAGGCTTCTGAAAATTACATTATAGAAAATTACTGAATTATTTTACACCTAAAAACTTTAAAAATTTGTACACTGCATACATACCTTCTCTGGCTGAAGGATAAGAACTCTTAACCAAAGTAACAGCAAACTGTGCCATTGCACCAACGGCAGCTTGGCGAACATCTTCATGCGGATAATTAAGCATTTTGTAAACTTCTTCGGCGCATCGATCCAAGTAAATGATAAAGCTATCCCTATAATATATATATTATATATATATATATATATATATATATATATATATAGATATATATAGTATATATATATATATATAATTATATATATTATATATATATATATAAAAACTACCTTTACATGCTTTATCCCCTGATGCAGGGGGTAACCACGGGGAACCACAGGAAACGAACCTCTTTAAGGGCCGACTATCCCAAAACCAGGCCCACCAACGTGTTCGCAGTCGAGTTTTAATTTCTTGCCCCCAGGGAGATAAAACGTCCAACTGACTATTGCAGAGGATTTGAACCAAGCGTCCTCTGCGTATGAGAGGCGGCGACTCAACCTTCTGCGCCACGAGGCGTCATATATATATATATATATAATATACTATTATATATATATATATATATTAATATTATATATATATATATATATATATATATATATATATATAATATATATATATATATATATATATATATATATATATATATATATATATAAATAAAAAAAAATAGCTAAATGACTAATGTTCAAAACCGACCGAATAATGCAAAATAGGAGGACGGGTTGTATTCTTAGTATATTAAAGAAATAAGCATAGAAAATGTTGCCGAAAACTTTGGCACGTTCGAGGTAGAACTTAGAGCTTAATTAATGATGAGGAATCAGGAGCACAACCCAGAATTTTTTTAAACTGAGGAAAGAGACCAGAACCACTGAGGCTCCGCGTTTATGATTTCGAATAAACATAATATAAGAATAATATGTATAATTTCCTCTTCTCAGGAGTAGCTTAGCTTGTCTTATGGTTTTCCAAAACCTCTATCATCTTTTAATCACATAAAGCAATTTGAAATTTGAACTATCAATTTGGTAAGAAAAAAATTAACTAATTTTAGTATATTATTTATTTATCTACAAGAGTTAAGCATTTTTTTTTTAAGCAGCATTTAATTTTGAAAACAAATATTGATTATACAAGTCAATTATAAACAAAGGTAGGTTCTTGGGGGAAAAAAAAAAAAAAAAAAAAAAAAAAAAAAAAAAAACACACACACTAGCCGAGTACGGGCGAGCCCCAAAAAATTGAGAAAATTATGAAATGGGAATGGGTTGATTATTTAAAAAACTAAGAGTATGGGTTAAAAATGTCAACCCGTGTCTATCTCTATTCTGGTTTCACTGTGATTACCATTTATTAGTAATTAACAAACATTAATAAGCATAATTTTCACTGAAAACATACCCACAGTGAAGAGAAAGTTCTCTCAATGCAACACAGGTGTCCTCTTTTTCTGCCATAAAGGAGTTTTCTACCGAATATCCAGCAACTTCTTCATCTTCCTCTTCACTCTTCTTATCCTCTAAATCAATTTCCCCATCTTCCTCTTCAGCTTCTGAATCACCTTCACCTAATCCTTCAATCGACGGAGGCAATGCCGCATCCCCATCCTTGAAATGAGTCTGAAAAAATGTAAGGACAAATTACATTTTCACTTTCCATAGAATGTTCAGATTAATTATCCAATGCTTTGATTATTTTTTTTTATGGTAAACAGTAAAACGAATGCAAATAAAACTTACCACAACTCCTTCAACACTATGAAGTGAATCAATCATATAATCTATTAATTTTGGAAGGTGGCTAGCTAGTTTTCCTTTTACGACAGATGCAAGGGAAGCAAAGAGGAGGTAACAAGTTTTACGAACATCTGGGTCATCTTTGCGTTCTAAAAGACCCAAGCCAAGAACACAGCAGTCATCAGCGTATTGCAAAAAGTTTTCAGCTCCCATACTCCTTGAAAGCTGAGCCAAGGTGTCTGAAATATTTAATGGATGGTACATAAAAATTGGCATCTTTGAACAAAAATTTAAGGATCTAAAATGCAAAAGAGTATGCACAATTTAATGCTATGATAATAGCGATCAACATGCCATATACCTCATCTTAACATTTGATACACATACACACAAAGAAAATCATGAGAGCATAACTATTTTTTTTTTCAGCACAATTCACACATCCTGACAACTGAGAATTATTATGTGATAGGTATACAAGGAAAATATATTAAAATATAATGAATGATTTGAAGCTGCCATTTCACATCTTGAAATTGTTATTTTTTATCAAATTTAAAAAGACGAAGTACATATACTAATAAAATAAATAACTAAACGTAAAATCAAGGCATTTTTAGACTATTTGTATTCACAGAATTCAACATTATAGGCTAAATTGGTTTAGTTTTTGTCCAGGCAGTCCACATTTATGTTTAAGTGACGACTGGCGTTTCTTAACTATGATTACCAATTCGTTTTCAACTCCTATCAGTGATTTCCCCCCCCCCCCCTCCTTGTAATATTGTATGAAGTAAATTTATATTTTTTACAATGAGAAAAATAAAAAAGGAGTCAAAAGTTTAAAGCTTCTTTTTTTTTAATATATGTATATTTGTTTTTTACTGTAAAATCTCTAATTTAGCAGTAAATGACTTTACTGTTTTTAGCTTCTTTTTTTTTAATATATGTATATTTGTTTTTTACTGTAAAATCTCTAATTTAGCAGTAAATGACTTTACTGTAGTAAATAAGGATTAGAAAAAGGAATAATCGAAATTCATATTAGAAAGTAACCCTTAACTCAAGAAAGATATCAACAGAAATAACATCACTGACAATCATAAACAAACATTTTACATTTTGACATAAGTACAATAGAACTAGTAAGTATCATTAATTAATCTTGCAACATTACATAGGAAGGAGTTAAGTGTTACTGTCTAAGTTTCAGTCATATATATTAGCGAGGCAAATTGTCATTTGGCGACCTGATTAAACTGACAAAAATTAAATTCAGACTCGCTGCGCCTATATTATAGTTAATTTTTTTAAAAAGTTTCATTTGTATTCATTACAATAAAAAGCAGAAGCAGAAATTAATGACAACCTTTAGTCAGTTGAATGACTCCCTCATCCATATTCATAAATTTTTCGTTAATTAGGTGGGGGGGGGGGAAGTCTATTTACGGCTAGTATGTAAGGAAAATGAATTTAAAATATCTTTTAGAAGTTAAATTCATCAAACAATCTCGTAAATTGTGTACCATTTCTTCAGGACGTGATTATTTAAGTCATAACGAACTTAAATTTTTATACATCAACTCTCTCCCTTTCCCTATCTGTCTCAATTATCAAGACAAAAAACACAATCTATATAACTGCAAGCATAAATCATAAACAATGGAAATATAGAGACAGTAAGAAGCCAGATGGGCTTATCGAGACTGTCCCAGTCAACCTACTAACCAAGCATGCTCATACAAATACACAAAGTACCCTAGGGCTTGTCAAATTACTGTAACTAAAAACCCACCAATTTGGCTTAGTCAAAATATATTATATGATGCCCAAACCATCCACATACCTTAATAACTTACTTATAATCATACATGCAGTTTAACCTCAATAACTACAGAACTAAAAACCCGCCAATTTGGCTTCGTCAAGATAACTTTATCATACCCAAACCATCCATATACCTATCCAATCCTTTCTTAAATGTTGTAATCGAGTCGCACTCAACAACCTCCTGTGGCAAACCATTCCAAAAATTAATAACACTATTACTGAATGAATGCTTTCTTACATCAAGATGGCATGCCTTCTTAATTTTCATACTGTGCCCCCTGGTCTCCAGTCCGTGGTAAACTATAAAGAATTTATTTGTCTCTGTATTATCAATAGATGTAAATATTTTGTAGACTTGTATCATGTCCCCTCTGAGAAGTCGCCTTTCTACAGAAAACATTCTTAACTCCTTCAGCCTCTCCTCATAGCTCTTACCCTCAAACCCAGAAATCACCCTTATTGCTCTACGCTGCACTCTCTCTAACATATCTATGTCTTTCCATAAATAAGGAGCCCAAACTTGTGCACAATACTCTAATACTGGCCTAACATATCTATTATACAGTTTACTTTTAACTTCCTTGCCTTTCTAAATTATAATCCCTTAATTAAATCTACCAGCATCTTATTACTATTTATTCCTTGCTTCCAAACACTGATTAGCTACTTTCAAATTGCTGCTTATAATCACACCTAAATCTTTTTCTTGGTCCACAGACTCTAACCAATCTCCATTCATATTGTAGTTAAAACTTTTATTTGAGTAACCTAGGTGAAGAACCTTACACTCTTTACTATTAAAATTCATTTGCCACTTATCTGCCCACCCAAGAAGTTTATCAAGATCATTTTCAATCTTTATACATCCATTACTATTCCTTACTGAGGTAGTCACTTTTGGTTGTCATCCTGCAAACTTAGAAACCTTACATTTAAGTCCCTGGTCTGAATCATTTATATATATGAGGAACAATAGTGGCCCCAGCACTGAACCCTGTGGGACACCACTCTTCACTATTTCCCATGATGACTTATTGCCATTTAATTGTTTATTCCACAACCACTCTTTAATCCAACCCTGTACCACTCCACCTATACCACATTGCAATAACTCTTCATCAGCCTTATGTGGGGAACCTTATCAAAAGCTTTGCTAAAGTTCTAAATATATAATATCAACTGGATCTCCTTAGTCAATGCAATCGGTAATAGATTCCATAAATTCTAAAAGATTTGTCTGATATGAACCTACCCTTTTTAAAATCATGCTGGGAGTCATACAACGCCATACCACATTAACCAAACTGGCACATATTTAATAGCTTCATCAGTCTAAATTTTATTCCCCCTGGATGAAAAAAAGCAATCATAAATCATAATATCCATTTTATAAATAGGCACAACATATGCCGTTTTCCATTCATCTGGTACCTCACCAAATGTTATAGATCTCTTAAAAATCAAATACAGTACCTTTGCAATGCTGCTACTACCCTCCTTCAGAATTCTACCATATATACCATCAAGATCTGCAGCTTTACTTGGGTCAATATGATCCATTAAAGATTTAATATATTTTACCTCAAATTCAAATTCTGCAAGTCTATTTAATACACGCATATCAAAACTATTAGTCTCCAAACTATTATCCAGTCTTTCATCAGTAAACATTGACGCAAAATAAGCATTGAAAATGTTGACCAACTCCTTATTTGAACTCACTAAATTTTCATCAATTTTAATTGGACCAATTGTCCTATTCTTACTTTTAAATTTATAAAAGCCAAAAACTTTTTCAGGTCCTTATTCTTTGCTAAATTAATTTCTGCCTCTCTCTTTACCTTTCTTATTAACTCGTTAAGTTCATTTCTATTTTTCCTATAATTGTCTAAATCATCCTCCCTATTACTTCCCTTAAATATTTTAAAACGTCAGCACTTTTCGTTGATTTTCTCTCTTATCTCTCTTTTCCACCAAACAGGTTTTCTCTTCGCCACCCTAATGGATTTATTATTAAAGCATACTGACTGAATATTCATCAAAATTTGTTTAAAATGTTCTCCCATGATAAAACAGTTTTGGTTTTTAAACTCTATATCCCAGTCAATTATACTAAGTATGTCTGGAAATTTGGTAAAATTACCATTTAAGAAATCTAAGATCTTTTCTTTAACTTGCAATTTGGGCCCAGATATCACATTCATATTAAATCTAATTATGTTATGGTCACCAATTCTTCACCTCATCCACCATACTTTCATCGTTAGTTAATATTAAGTCTTAAGTGCATCGTATCCTGTAGGTTCATGGATCATCTGGCTCAAAAAGTTGTCTAATATACAAATATAAACACAGAACTACTACTACTGTCCATATTAAACAAGGAATCCCATTGAGTGCCAGGAAAATTAAAATAACCCATTATGACTATCTTTTTCTTTTTTGTGGCATGTTGTTTCAATTTTTTTCACCATATCCACGTCTAGTTCTTGGCTCTGGCCAGGTCTATAAAATGCTCCAATTCTGTATGATTTATTGTACATACGAATATCTACCCACATTCCCACACAGATTCAACATCATGATTAGTTTTTATGTCAGTCATTAACACAATTCTGAATATTGCTTTAACATAAAGCGGCCACACCACCACTACACCTTCTTTCCTTTAAGCTGGTGTAAATAAAGTTAATAACCGTCTATTTCCTATTCCTGAAAGGAGTCTCCTTACAATTAATTCTTCATTCAACCATGTTCAGTTTGTAAAAATAATGTCAGATTTTCATTAAATGAATAAATTAATAGCATGTTCAATCTTTTTTAATTTTAAGGGCTATGAGCAATTTCTGTAAAGCATTTATATTTGAAATTGCTGTTACTTTTATTTGATATCTTTTATTTAACATGGGTAACAAAGCTGTTTTATTATGTAACGAATATGAGAAAATTACTTTGCCTATAATGATTCATCATCAAGATTAAGCCCATCACCTCTAATTTTACTTAGTTTTTGATAGACAAGTCTCAAACTGGCACTGAAAAGCTCAACACCTTCTAAGACTCAAGTGAACTCGGTCTACCGCAAAAAGATCCTTGCCCCCAAGAAATTATCTCCGCAAATCCAAAACCTAATATTTTCTGATAAAATTCCCTAACCCCTGTTCATCACACCTGGAGAGATTCACTTAGTTTCGACACCAACTCTAGTAAAATCCCAGATATCATACACCTTCCACTAACTAGCTTTCATCTTCTGAATCAACCCCCTATAATAATCAGCTATTAATTCTTCTGACTTCTATGTCCTAAATTATTTGTGCCCACATGCATAATCACACTTGAATCGACATTTAATAATGCTCATCTATCTATCTATCCTCATACCGATATTACTACACTCTGGCAGCCCCTGGAACATACTCTCAAAACAACGTTTCCTTCAATAAATCGCGTTTTTGGAAAAGTTCCTAATCTAGGATATAACAAAGTATTCATAGTCTCCAATTAGCAAAGCATCAGTCTTCCCCTTGAAAAACCTTAAAAGTTACCACTGGCCCTCTCTGGTCCCTCCCCTATTCTGGGAAGCAGGGGGTTGTGAGTCGTGTTTACGAATAGAGATGGAGTCGGAAGTCAGAGCAATTTGAACAGAGGTGGAGTCGGAGTCGGATAATATTTGAATGGATGGAGTCGGAGCTCAGGTTAAGATTAGAAATATAAATGGAGTCGATAATTTTCAAAAGGGTGGAGTTGGAGTCGGAGTCGATAATTTTGAAGAGGTCGGAGTCGGAGTGGGAGTCGGTAATTTTGAAGAAGGTGGAGTCTGAGTCGGAAAATTTTTGAACCGACTCCACAACCCTGTCTGGAAGACGGTCAAACCTGTTACTGCAGGTCACAGGTTGACTAACTTTCGAGATCTTAATCTTATTATTTCTATTTATCATAGTAACTCTCCATTCACCTGCCAGACCTACATACATTACTAACTTTAGCCTAATTTCCCTCTCATATTACTGCCTAGGTGAGTCACTAGTTCTCTCTACCCCTGTATCCCACTCCCTCCTCGCCTCGACATCCCCACTAACTTTTTCCTAACACTTCCCTCCTTTCTCAACTCGAATACCAAATCATTCAATTCACTCACATTTTCACTCAGTCTTGCAATCTCCTTCTTTAACAACACATTCTCTGCATTCAAAACACAAACAGGGCAGCTATTCACATATTCACTTCTCACAGTCCTACAACTATCACACAGAGCATACGTACTTTAAATTATTATTAACTTTACAAGCTTGTACCTATTATTTTACCAACAACAGTTTACTAAATTTCACTAAAGCCTAAAAGAAATAAACTAATATCTTTAAATCTTAAAACAAGTTAAAAATTTAAAAAGCTTGAATCTAGCTTAGCCTAGTCCCTAGGCTATGTAAAATTTAAAAAAGTAGGCGTAACCTATGACTCTGGTAAATTTAATTTAATTTAAATTATCACAAAACTAAAATAACAAATGTAAATACACAGTATACAGTAAATCTAGCCTAGGCTAGGCTAAAATATAAAAAATATAAAAGTAGGTTACACTGCTAATGACATTTCCAAACTCAATTAAATTTAAATTATCACAAAATTAAAATAATTATTAAAGACTAGTTAAATACAGAAAATCTATTTAATAATCCAAATAAACCTGCAAACACACAGTATAAAGTAAATCTAATTAAGCTGGCCTAAGGTTAGGCTATCAGACACTGGCCTAGTCCAATACTAGTGCTAAACTAAGAATTGATTTACTTAAAAATAAATACACAAACTACTAACACCACCACTATTTATAATACAAAAAAACAACAATTAGCACAAAAATACACAATAAATAAACAAATTACACAGTAAATTTGAAGAGCACGGTCAGAACACAACCTCCTCTGACCAAGGCACAACTCCATCATAACATAAATGATCAAAAGTTAATCTAGAATTACCACCCTTCAAAAAAACTTTTAAATTTCCTGCTATTCAGTTTTTTTTTTTACATTGATCTTGTAGATACAAACATCTACTAATGCCTGGAATTCGTCAGCCCTGACCATATACAATAGTCGCACTCATAACAATTTCCCATTATATTGCCAAGCTCACCAAGAGTAAGCTAATTTGCAACTATGTAACCAGAAGTATTAATATAAAACTTATGCTAAGACAGATGCTGACAGACATCAGTACATTGTAGATGAATATCCTGTAGGTAAAAATAAAATAATAATAATAAAAACATTCGAGTTTGGCTAACCTAAGACTTGAACTTTTGGAGCGCTAAAATGTTTTCAATTCCGCGATGAATCTTTCAGTTAAGATACGTCTTCAGGAGAGCAACAATTTTCTCGAAATAAGGAACCATTTCGCTTTTAGCAGCATTTGCTATAATATATATATATATATACTATATACTATAAAATATATATCAATATATAAAATATAGTATATATATATAAGTATATAAATATTATTATATTATATATATAAATATACTGTAATATATCATTGGTGGAAAAAGAGAGATTAAGAGAGAAAAATGAAAATTAAACTAATAATAAGAGACCTTCAAGGGAAGTTATAGTGATTAAGATTTTTAGACAATTATAGGAAAAATAGAAATGAACTAAACCAATTCTCTCAATCTCTTTTCAGATTCCCCACAGACAAAACCAAATCATCGCATATAATAGGTAGGAAAACCTCCAATCTCTTCCATAATTCTCATAACTCCACCATATACAGAATTGATTATAATTATATATATTTACTATATATATATATATATATATTATATATATAAATATATATATATATATTATATATATAATATAAATATAAGAATATATATATAATATATATATATAATATATATATATAATATATATATATATATATATAATATTAATATAGAATATTTTGAGTTTCAGGAAATGGTGTTAGAAGATGGAGAATGGAAGAGAGGTGGGGGTTGCCCTACCTTATTATATGAGGATGTTTGGTTTTGTGTGGCGAATCTGAGAGAGTTTGAAGATTGGTATTGTTAGAGAGATTTCGCAGGGTGTGTTAAAAGGAGGGGTGTTGGGAAGTAAACGTAGATAAGAGTAAGGTATTGTTGTGAGTGAGGACAGTCCCTCCAGTGTGAAGTTATGTTAGATGAGTGAGCAGCTGGAACAAGTGTCTGAGTTTAACTATTTAGGATATATGTGAATGGAAAGGGAACGGATGATGCAGAGTGTAAAGGGAAAATGTTTAAAAATGGCAGAAAATGTTTGTCTGAAATGTTAATATCATTTGGTGCGATCGTAAAGCTTAAGATCTTGAGTGAGCTAGGGTGTTTACATGAGGGTATTTGCTACCTGTAATGTTAATGTATAGTAGTAGAAATATTATGGTCTGGAATAAGAGTTTAGATCTAAAGTATACCAACTCGTGTTCAGATGGACAATTCTTAGGGGTGTTAGGTGTGGAGAAGAATTGATAAAATGAGGAATGAACGTATTTGAAAGTTGTGTGGTTTAAACAACAATGAGGAGAATAAAATGAAAGTACATTGAGATGGTTTAGTCATGGGAAAGGGAATGACAGTCGGTTGCTTAAGCGGATGTATAGTGATGAGTGTGTTGGAATCGATAGCTGGGAGACCGAAGAAAAAATGGATGAGTCAGTAAAGGAATGTCTGGATGAGAGAAATGTGTTTCGCAGAAGGCGAGAATAAAGGTGGCATAATAGGAGTGAATGGAGGGTTTTGTGAAGGGGTATGTCGTTGTGGCCCACTTGGGCCAGGGGATGAACCCTACACACTTGAAGATATGCCATAGTGAGGGTCCGTCTCGGTCCCGTGAAGCTCTAGGGTGGATTTTCTGACTACGACGAGTTCTCACTAATATGTATAGAGGGGCCGGTAAGGCTGGGCTTTCTTTTCAAACTTAGTAGTCATAAATTGTCTCATCTACTACTTTCTTTTCTGTGATTGACATGTCACGCACCTTACCCCCAGTCTTGGGCAGAAAAAAAGGAAGATGATTATTAATAATATAATAATAATAATAATAATAATAATAATAATAATAATAATATACATTCTTGTGTGTGTGGGGGGAGAAAGAATTTGCACAACGTACGCTAACAAGATGTTTGCTTCACATACTCCCAGTTCAAAGAAACCAGAGAATAGCTGATAATAATTTAATGAGTACAGAGGTGTTAAACAAATGCTTGGAAGACATACCAGTGGCCCCAATGGCACTTATTGCTAATTCCTTAAGATGAACAGATGATGGAGTAGAAAGAATAGACAAGAGACAATCCATCAATGCAGGTAAGTGTGGAAGTAATTCGTCTTCAAGGTGCTCGCAAAATACTTCCAAAGCATAAAACATTCGATCCACTCCAGGTGGATCATCCTTGCCAGTCTGAGCTACTGTGCAGATCTATAAAATTACATTTTTTTTTTAATTAATATTCATTATTACATAAAAATGACTAACCTCAATGAAAAGATAAAAGTTATTCTACAAATGTACTGAGCTTTACCTACCTCTCTGAGAAAAGAGAAGAGAACAGGAAGTAGTTCTGCATGATATTTACTTATGTCTGGTTGCAAATGCTCTGCAAATTGGCCCAATGCGAAAAGTGCACTGTTTTTCACAACCTGTTAAATTTACATTAACATCAATCAGTAATTTAAAAATAATATATAATTGTCAAATAAAATAAGGGTTCATGAGCTTGACTGCTAGTAATCCATGAATTGACACAACAAACATTTTGTGAAAGTATTAGTTAAATAAGGTGTCTTTTATCACAAGTTATCGTAATACAATGCTTGAGATTAAAAATGAAGTCTTAAGAAGATGCTATTTCTGCCCAAAATAAAACAAAACACAAGAAAACATCTATTTTAAATCACTATATTTTACTTTAATTTACTCATTTAAAGGCCGCCTGTCTTCTTAATCTGAAAAATTAAATCACTTTTTCATTCTCATATAATCTTACCTGCTGATCTGAAGATATTCCTCTGCTAATGCATTGTAAAAGCTGATTTAAATGCTTAGTTCTTAGAGTATCAGCACATCCTTCGGCTATCATTGCAAGTGAAAGATATGCCCCTTTAATCTATAATAAAGAAAATACCAATAAATATGATAACGATGAATTTAATGTACGTATATAATACTAAGCATATATGCAAATTTGTATAATAATAATAAAAAAATATATTTCAATTCAATTCTGCCTCTAAAAGACTACTGTGAATTTTATGAAGGCATATATAATAAAATACCATGAAGGTATGCAAAGTTGAAAAGAAATTCTACTTTTCTAAGCATTATTCTACACTGATTCAACTCCACTTGGAATTTTTGATTCTTACTTTCCACTTCACTATGATTTTCAACTCAGACCCCACCTTTTTGTGACTTCAACCTGACCAACTTCATCCAAGTCGAAATTTTTTGACTGATTTCATTTACGATTTTAACTCTTATTCAGATTCCAGTTAAAAATCTCATGACTCATGAATTTCATATTTATATTTAAGTTGAGTTATTTTGTCCCCTAAGGTTAATTTAAGGTTCCTTTCTAACAGAATTATTTCGATTTCTTCTTTTATATTTATTAACAAAATGTATCCAACTAAATTTATTTTGAAATGTGACTGACAAAATTTTCTTTTAATTTTTTTTCTCCATAAGAAAGAAATATGAGTGAAATAAGAGTAAAAATAAAGATATGTATTTTATATTTTAATTTATATCAATTGAGAATAATGAAATTGTGTGGCTGCACACACAAAGCATGGCAGATTTCATCAGCGAGAGGAAACTGAAAAACAGATACACTAACAAAGGGTTGTGTTAAAACAACAAACCCACTACAATTGATGACAGTTCGCAGAGAACGTAAAACAAAAAAAAAAATCAAGAGTAGCTGGAAGTGCTAAATTAAAAAAAAAAAAATCAAAATTGCGAAAAAGGTGGTGTCAGAAATAAACTAAAAATTGCGAAAAAGGTGGTGACATGATTATATAACCTGGGCATCTGAAGACTGAAAAAATAGTAGTATGATGGATCGATTTAGACAGCTATATCTTAGTTATTTGACTTATTCCATCATTACATTAAATGGTTGAGTTCCTTGCAACGAATACTTAGACAATCTACACAGGGTGTCAAAAACCTAATCTTAAGTTCTTCATTTTTCAGTATCGAGATAAATTGAAAATTTAGGCTAACGTATATGCATGTTTGCATAAATGTTTTCTTGAGCTTTTACAGTACTGAAAATTTCCATAGGACCAAGTTTAACTCCAATGAGAGTTAAATCCACTAACTGGAATGAGTTATGGTAGAGAACTAGATTTGTCACCCAAACTCTCAACCCTATTGTTATTTCTCATTGTTGTTGAATTTTATTATCCAACGTTCCATTAATAATAATAATAATAATAATAATAATAATAATAATAATAATAATAATAATAATAATAATAAATAATATTAGAAGCAAATTTCAATTAAGAAAGACAAGATCAAACGTCATTGCTTACATAGGCACAACAACAATTGCCTTCTTCTAAAAATTGAGATAACTGAAGTGATAAAAGAAGTCAACAATCTTTTTGCAGACAAAGAGATACAAGTGTTTCAATTGATATTTGTTGAACGATGTTAATTTAAATTTATGATTTCCTTATACTTTTCTGACAACCACCAAATTTCAACTTATTTAACTTAAAACGAACTTTTTCTCCCATACACATTTTGGTTCTTGACCCCTCATCTGAGAGAGGGATGGTCTTAAAAGGAACATAGTCCGATTGCATATGCTGCTTGCAATTTGGAATTAAAATAAATTTTAAAAAATGTGTAAAATTTGTAGATTAACCAAGATGAAGAAAGGAATGGAAATTATGCTCAAAATAGGAATTATATAGTCATATCAGAGAGAGACCTACGAAATCCTAGGTTAGTTATATTACTCAGTAACTTTGCTACACTAACCGAAAATAAAAACTTTTTGTGTAAAATCTGATAATCGTATTATTATTTATTTAATATGCCCCTCCACAGTTGGTATGCAATCATTTCATAGTTATTATTATTTATTGAATATACCCCTCCACAATTGATATTTGTTCATTTCATGGTTGACATCAAAAAGACA
>JABUQX010071855.1:25000-37500 GCA_015478945.1 Trachelipus rathkii | reverse complement strand
AGGGATGGTGCTTTTGTAACTGATGAAATGGATGTGAAGGGAGCGTGGAAGGAAAGAACACTTCGAGAATCTGTAAAATATTAACAGTAATGAAGAGGTGATAGTAAATGTGTGTGGGTTTGATGGTGCAAGAAAAAACAGGTATTTTGGAGATGAGGTCATTAGCAAGGAGGTAATGGGTAGAGTGAGAAAGTTGAAGAATGGTAAATCTACAGGTATGGATGAAATGACTGGTGAAATGATCAAGAACGGAGGTGAGATGGTGATTGATTGGATTTGGAAGTTGTGTAATAAAGCGTTTGTCGAGGGTATAGTTCCTAGGGATTGGAGGAGAGCAGTAATAGTACCCTTATATAAGGGTAAGGGAGATAAGGGGAACTGAAGAAATTATAGGGGAATTAGTTTACTGAGTGTTGTAGGGAAGATATATATATATATGCTGGTATTTTAGTCGAAAGAGTGCATCGAGTGACTGAAGGACTGATTGGTGAAGAACAAGGTGCGTTTAGGAGTGGTAGAGGATATGTAGATCAAATCTTTACATTGAAACAAATGACTGAGAAAATGAGGGAGAAGAAGAATTGTATTTAGGTTTTATGGATTTGCTACAGGCGTATGATATGATTAATAGGGAAGCTCTATGGCAGGTGTTAGTAATACCGTATATGGTGTTGGTGGTAAGTTTCTGAATGGAATCAAAATAAAGTATGATAATAGTGAAGCGTGTGTAAGAATAAAGAGTCGAAAGTGATTGGTTTAATATTAATAGCGAAATGAGGAAGGGATGTGTTATTCCCCTTGGTTATTCAATTTGTATATGGATGGGGTTATGAAAGAATTAGAGATGGGGGTGGCAGGAAATGGTGTTAGAATGAGGAAGAATGGAGGGGAGTGGAGGGTGCCCTACCTATTATATGTGGATGATTTGGTTTTGTGTGGTGAATATGAAGAGAGTTTGAGAGGATTGGTAGAGAAATTTGGCAGGGTGTGTAAAAAAAAGGGATTTGTAAGAGATAAGAGTAAGGTTATGGTTGTGAGTGAGGACAGTCCTCGGTGTGAAGTTATGTTAGAGCAGCTGGAACAAGTGTCTGAGTTTAAATATTTAGGATATATGTTGGATGAAAAGGAAATGGATGATGCAAAGTGTAGTAGGAAATTGTGAATGGCAGGAAGGTGGCTGGTGCAAATTAAATCATTGGTGAATGTAAAGGGACTAAGTCTTGAGTGTGCTAGGGTCTTACATGAGGGTAATGTTGTTACCTGTGTTATTGTATAGTAGTGAAGACTATGGTCTGGAATAAGAAGTGAAATGATTCTAAAGTTCAATGTGTTCAGATGGACAATCTTAGGGGTGTGCTAGGTGTGAGAAGAATTGATAAAATAAGGAATGAACCTATTAGAGAGTGGTGTGGTGTGAAGAAAGGGATAAATGAGAGAATGAATGAAAGTATGTTGAGAATGGTTTGGTCCATATGGAAAGGAATTGAAATGTAGTCGGTGGTTAAGCGATGTATAGTGCGAGTGTGCTGGGAACCGACCGGCTGGGAGATCCGAAGAAAAAGGATGGAATCAGTAAACGAATGTTTGGAAGGAGAGAAATGTGAGTTTGGTATGAGGCGAGAAGAAAGGTGTATAACAGGAGTGGAATGCGGGGATGTGAGGGGGTATGGTTGTGGCCCACCTGGGCCAAGGGATGACACCTACATTAACGAGATGTCACCATCGCTGTCCGCTGTCCCATGAAGCTTTAGGGTGGATTTTTTTTCTGACTGCGATGAGTTTCCATTAATGGTCTTGAGGGGGCGGTAAGGCTGGGTTTTGTTTTAGACTTGTCATGTTCTTCTTACTGCTTTTCTTTTCGATGCTCGTCACGCACCTTACTCCCATTCTTGGGAAATAGAAGGTAGATAAAAGAAAGAAAGAATATATATATATATATAATATATATATAATATATATATATATATTATATATATATATATATATATATAATATTATATATATATATATATAATATATATATATATATATATATATAATTAATATATGGCGGTATATATCAGATTAAAAATGCATAAGAACTTAACAATTGTTAGTGTCCACTTTCTCATTTTTATCTAAAAATACAAAATAAGAATTCAAAAATAAAAATAAAAAACTTGCCTGTTTTTTCTTGAGGATTTTGAGACTGAAGTAGGGAAAAGAAATTGCAAAGAGTCCTAGCATTGGTCGAGAGGGTAATTTATGAGTGTGAAGCAACACAACTGGCTTATAATTCGACCTATTCAACGCCCTTAGGGAGTTAAATATTACTAATCCTAAAATAATATATATATATATATATATATATATATATATATATATATATATATATATATATATATATATATATATATATATATATATATATTATATAATTAATATATATATATAAAGGCGCTAGCCAATAGTTTGTGAAATTTGAACTGGATGTAGTATGCCCTTCTGCTACTAGGTGTAAAGAGTAGAATGCTTTGAGAATCAGTGTGTCAACAGCTATGCTGTTTTTGGGTTAAATGGTGGCTAAAGGGCATTTCCAGCAACCACCAGTAAACAGGTGCTTGGATACAATCAAGGTTAGACAAGAGTGAATGGTAATAAATTACTGTAAGCTGTAAGAGGCAGGACCATGCCCACTTTTCAGCTATTCCACGGTAAAGATACTGTTAAAAGGATGTGAGGGTAGGTGACTAGGTGTCATGCCTAACCTCACTAAAACAATTATATAACACATAAATACTATCAAAGGATCAATTTCCTTTAATAAAAATGATGAGAAAATATTTGGGAAAATAAGGGTGAGTGCACCCTTAGGGAAATGATTCCACCTTTATGATTAATAAAACAAAAGTTATTATTGTAGTTTCCTCCAAGTGTCCTAGCACAAAGTTGGTCATACGTTTATACCATAATTCAAAATCACCTGTTATACACCATTTGCTAAGATGCATTCAAAGAACACTGATTTTGATAATGCAACATTCATAAACTTATATAGTCATGTATCATAAAAAAACACTTCTGCATTTGTCGTAAATAACTCCTAATAAACACAAGTTTTTCAACATCTGAAATATAGATTAAGTGTGTCTAGGTCTAAGGTATAAAACCTTTAAAGGAAATTTGATTTGAGCAATTATTTAACAAAAAAAAAAAACTTTTAATTAAAAAACACCAGTTGACACAAAAAAACACAACTGTGACCCAAAAAAAACACCACCCTTTAAAACATCCTTTAGAGATAAGTTATCATCATATATTTAATATAAGTAATGTTACTGGGTATGGCAATTAAAAAAAAGTTAGTTAAAAAAAAAATAAAAAAAAAGAAAAAAAGTGACACAAAAAAACACCACTGTGACTCAAAAAAAACACCACCCTTTAAAACCCCCTTTAGAGATAAGTTATCATCATTTAATTAATATAAGTAATGCAATTGGGTATGGCAATTAAAAAAAAAATTAGTAAAACCAAAAAAAAATGGACACAAAAAAACACCACTCTTTAAAACCCCCTTTAGAGATTTTATCATCATTTAATTAATATAAGTAATGTAATTGGGTATGGCAATGAAAAAAAGTTATGCTCACTGATTTTTAGGATAATTGAAAGTGGTTTTTTTTTGTGTCACACTGGTGTTTTTTTGATACACTTTGACTAGTATCTGTGTGTTTTGGTGCTGCATGAAACTTCAACAAATTTGGTATAAAAACGTATAAGGATATGCATAACAATTTGATATTTGCATATTCTCCAATACTTTTGATGTGATTTTGGCTCAAAGTGACCCCAAAAGTGGCAATAAAATCATCTATTTTTTTCAATTTTTCCGAAAATTTCAAAAAATTCCTAAAAAATCTGAAAATTCAATTTTAATGCTAATAATGCAAATTTCTACATATATTTCATTTGCTCTAATACATCATATACAGCGAAATTCAGAGTGGTGTTTTTTTGTGTCCCATTTTTGAAGTGTTTTTTTGTGATACATGACTATAATTAAAATAGGATTCATACTGTACAGCCAATACCTATATACAATCAACCCATGATGAGAGAATTAGTCATCTTCCATAGAAAACTTTAGCAATTCCTTTGACCTAATCTTTAAAGCTTTCTGCCTTCACATACCAATGTCTCCCCATGGATAGAAAGCAATCCTAAACTTTTGCACACTATTAAATTAATGATCTAACAATTAATATAGTTTGCTCTCTATTTCCTTAGTTATAAGCAACATTCGTTGAAAATATGGAAGGAAATGAGAGAACTGCCTGGATCTCATCTACATTGTGAACAACTTTCTGGACAATCACCAAAGTCCAGAGTATGAACATATTGTGGAGGAGCTCTTGCAGAGCTTCAAGGCTCTTGGTGCAGGCATGTCCATAAAATTGCATTTTCTCCACTCTCATTTACAGTACTTTCCAGAAAACTGTGGTGACTTTAGCGAGGAACACGGAAAACGGTTCCATCAGGATATTTGTGTAATGGAAGAGAGGTACAAAGGCAGATGGGATATCAGCATGCTTGCGGACTACTGCTGGTGCCTCAAGAGAGGCATTCCACAAGCAAAACATACATGAAAATCCATGCGAAAACCATACCATAACTGCCCCCTTGTCTTTTTATTCTTTATTTTACATTGATTGTGATTGTCCACATTTTTATATGTATTCTGTACATTTTTTGAATGAGGTAAAGCTAATATTTGGTAATAAAAATGTTTTGAATTGTAAGTCAATCACTTTCATAGTTATTTCCTCATAAAATTTAAACAGCACAAAAACTTGACTGGATAGAGGAAAAGGTACATTTTTGAATTCAGCATGCAAAAAAACATCATAACCGTTGATAAACCTTAGACCTCTTAAAATGTTGCAAACCAATGTAATCAATAGCATTTTTTTTTTTTTTACAATTATCAACAATTCGATTGTATAAACAAAATATAGCTACTTAAATATTTAAAAAAAAAAATTCAAATAATTTTGCAAGATCATTTTTTTTCTCCAAAATACAATAAAGAAATTAAAAAATTTAAGGATAGGTGTGTGGAAAGATGGGTTCGGATGAAGATGTAAAAAAGGGTGGTGAAAGAATGGAAAAGGTAACAAGAAGAGTATGTCCAGGATTTAAGGGAAAGGGGGGATAATCCTAATGAATATGAAATGTAGAAAGTGTGTGGAATGGTGGCATCAAGTGGAAGGAAGAAGTGTGACTATCCCGCAGGCGAGAGAGTGTTTAGTCAGGGAGAAAAAGCCTTTGAAAGTGTGTGTGATTTAAAGTTGATAGACATGGGAAAGGATGATGGCGTAAAAAAGATTGTCTGTATTGGATGAAAGGTATGGAAAGGAACAACAAAGGGATAGGAATGATAGGATATTGGAATTTTTTTATGTAAAAAGGAGTGAAAATGAGAGTATGAGAGAATATGTGAATAGATATTAGCTAATAGAAAATAAATGTAAGATGATAGGAAAGGTTGATTTGGGAGAAGATATGAAGTGTGTTCATTTGTTGGAAGGTGCAAATGTGAATAGTAGTCAATGGTACTGGCTTATTGCAGAAAAGGTACATGGGATTTTAAAACGTTTAAGGATGCTCTATTGGTGGTGTGTGAGGGTTTAAGTAAAAGAGGGAGCGAAAGAGACAAAAGAAGTGGTTGGTGTACCAATGAGAGACAGGTGGAGATACATGTGAGAGGGGAGCAATACCTTGGTGGAAGAAGGATGAATAAGAGGAATCAATATGGTAAAGTGATGAAGTGAGTGATGTGTAAGTCCATATATCATTTTGCTGCGGATTGTCAAATGAATGTGCAAAATAGAAGGGACAACAGAATGTTAAAAGTTAATGAGGAGGGAAGAGGTTAATACTGGTAGTAACAGAGCAAGAATTTATGAGAGAGAGAGAAGGTGAGCACAGATGTTATGGGTCAAAGAGGAAGAGAGGAAGTAAGTAGAAAAGAAAGAGGGACAGGAAGTGGGTCTGTAAGAGGAAGTGAAAGAGGGGTGTATGAGGGGACAAGAGGAAAAGAGAATGTTTTTGAATACAGGTATAATCGAGGAAGATGAGAAAGATGAATATGGGGTTATTTGTGCCATAATAGATACAGGACGTTCAAAGAACATAATAGGTGAAAACTGACTAGGCTGACTGATGGGAAGTATAAATAAAAAGGAAATGGATGAGATGTTAGAGTCAATGAAATGGATAGATGCGAGTTATGTTTTCGGTGAAACACATATAAAAGTGTGAAAAGATTGTTGATACAATGTTGTATAATTGACAGTTTTTATTAAGAAGTGAGGTGGTAACAGCGGATATATGGTGGTTATTGGGGTATGAGTTGAACAATCTAGATGCCATGATTGATGTGAGAAATAATGAGGTTATTATTGGTGAACTAGATGAAATCAGAGTATGTTGTACTTTAAACAAAAAGGGTCATTTGAAAATAAAGTTAAGAGAAGTGGTGAGAGAAAATGTGTGGTGGTTAGGTGATACACAAGGTGCTATACAAAGGGAAGGTGATAGAAGATACATAGCTCACAAACTTCACATACAGTTCGGTCATCCAAGTAAAGGAAGGTTATGGGACTTGGTTAGAGATGCATATGGTAGTAAATTAAGAAGTGAGGTATGTAAAGAGAAAGAAATGCATAGATGAGGTAAGTGATAACTGTGATGTGTATGTGAGATGTCAAAAGACCAGTGTCCTTTAGTAGGGTTTCCTTTGGCGAGAGGTTTCAATGTAACAGTGGCAATGGATCTTGGAAAAATAGGACAGAGATTTCTTGTCCTGCTAGATCTAGGGACGAGGTTTTGTCAAGCAAGTTTGGTAAAAAGCAAAGAACCAAGGGAATTTTTGATAAAATGTTGAAAAAATGGATTAGTGTATTTGGGGCACCTGAAAGATTTCTGAGTGATAATGGGTTAGAATTTCAGAACGAAGAGATGAAAAATTTGTGTGAAAGATTTAGCATGACTCAGTGGGTGACTGCAGCTGAGAGTCCTTGGAGTAATGGACAATGTGAGAGAATGGTTGGATTGCTAAAAGATGCTATGAAAAAAATGATAGATGGGGGGCGACTAGGAAGTTGAGTTATTTTGGGCAGTGGCAGCAAAAAACAGCTTATTAAACAAGAGTGGGAATTCTCTGAATTAATTGGCTTCAGGAAAAAATTGTAAGTTGCCAAATTATACAGATGTGGATAATTATAGCATGGGTGCTTTAGGAATGGAAGGAGAAATGTTATCGAGACATTTGGAGGAGATACCATTGAGTAGATTAATACACATTCAGAAGGAGACAGAGGAAAGGATAAAGAGAGCAATGAAAGGCAAAATATGGGAACATCATGTAAATTTAGCAGAAATAGGTGAGAAAGTGTATTACGAAAGGGAAACCGATCATGAATGGAGAGGACCGGATAAAGTCATAAGTAGGGATGGTAAGACTGCAATTGTTAAACACAGTGGAATGCTGCATTAGTTATCTAGAGTTCATATAACCAGGCTAGCAGGTGTACCAACCAAGGTGAATAATAATGAAGATGGTAAGGGTAGTTAGGAACCAACAAGGGAACATGAAGTAGAGGATGACTTTGAGGAGTATGAAGTAGTGATTTCTCCAGAAAAAACAAATGTGGCTCAGGCAGAAACTGTAGCGACACAAGAGGATAGCACTGAAAAAATTAAGATAGGAAAGATATATAAATATGTAAAAAAGGAAAATAATGAATGTATAGATGTGAAGGTTTTTAGTAGAGCAGGTAAAGCTACGAGTAAAAAATGGAGTGATTGTTTTAATATTCAAAATGTGAGTAGTGGTCAATGTAGTTTGATTGATTTTAGGAATTATAAGAATGTTGAATGTATAGAGGATCAAGAGGAAGTTTGGCTTGGTAATTGGGATGATGAAAAAGTATTGACAAAAAGAAATTGACAATTGGACAGCAAATGACATGAGAGGTTTTGAAAAAGTGGGAGAGGATCTTTCAACTGAAGCCCCAACAGGCTCGGGTGAAGTGTTGAGGCTATGTTTGAGTGTTATTAAATGAAAAGGATGAAATTGTAATTCAATTGATATAAAAACTGAGTATTTGCAAGGTGATAGGATTAAAAGAAAGCTGTATGTTACACCTCCAAAAGAAGCGAAAGAATTAGAGTACATCTGGGAATTAAAGAAAACTGTGTGTGGACTGAAAGATGCTGCAAGAGCATGGTATGATAAAGTTGTGATTGGGGAGTTGAGGGGTGTTAAAAGTAGGCTTTAACAAGCGTTATTTTTGTGGAATAATGAAGGGAGTTTGATTGGAATTATGTGTATTCATGTGGATGATTTTTGTTTTGGAGGATCTGAAAAGTTTATGGAGACTGTTATTCACAGAATGAAAGAGAAACTTGAAAGAGGATCCGAAGATGAAAAAGGATTTAAATATATAAGGGGTGAATATACATGAATATGCAAGTGGTGTGTGGTTGGAACAAGATAAATATATGGAAAAAGGGAATTTTATGGTGAAAGAGATGGAGAGTAAGAAACTGACCATGTATAGATCATTGGTAGGTCAGATGAATTGGCTGTGTGATCAAACCAGACCTGTTCTTTGCTTTGCTGTGAGCAATAGAAGTAAGTATTTTAAAGGGGGAAGGTAGAAGAGATGAGAAAATTAATAGGTGTGATAAAAAGTGAAAGAAACTAAAATGGGAATTTGGTTGAACAATAACATAATGGAATGTGTAATGGAGAAATGGTTAGTTATTTTGGAGCCCTTCAAAAGATGATAACAGATGGAGGTAGGGGATTTCAAAATGAAGAAATTATTGAATATACATATGAAAAATGGGGCATAGGATATTATGTACTGTGAGCGAGAGTCTGTGGAGCAACGGTAAAAGTGAAAAGACAGTTGGGATATTGAAGGAAGGTATGAGGAAATTAAAGGAGGATGGAGTTAAAGGAAGAGATTGGATGTTAATGTGGATGGTCAGTGCCAAAAATGATAGGATAATGAGTGGTGGGTATTCTCCCAATCAGAAAGTGTTTGGGAGTTATTATCGAGGTAAACATGAGATGGAAAATTTCAGCCCTGCTGAACTTGAAGAGGAAATAGAAGGAGCAAAATTAAAAAAAAAACTAATGCAATTACAAATGTTGGTTCAAAATAAGGTACAAGAGAAAGAATGCAGAGATCGGATAAGGAGGGCACTAAAAAGTAAAATTAGAGCACATAGAATCGAAGAAGCTCAAGTGGGAGACAAAAGTCTATTATAAGAAAAAAGGTGAAGAAAAGTGGAGAGGACCAGGGAGAATAATAGGGAGAGATGGTAAAATCGTATGGCTAAACATGGAGCCTTGATTAGAGGAGAATGAGGTACATATAATGAAAATACAAAAAGTAAGAGAGGAGAGAGGATAATGAAAGGAAGATAAGGGAGGTGATGGAAGAAGAAGGGAGGAAGAAGATGAAGAAAAGGAGGGGAAAGAAGAAGAGGAGGAGGAGGAAAAAGATGATTTCTATGAAGATGATGGGATTCATCCTCTTGATATTAGAAAAGGAAAAAATTATAGAATAAAACACGATAATGAGGAGTGGTGGAGAGAGAAGAATGAAAGTGATGAGTTTGGGAGGTAAATATGAGAGTACTTATAACGTTAAAGATTTAGACTCTTAGGAAGAGTTATGGGCAGACTTAAGAGAATATGAAGTGAAGGAAGAGAAAGGAGAATCTTACTCCAGTGAAGTTAAAGTGGTTAATTTTAACAGTAATCAGATTACATGAGGAAAATTAAAGAAGCAAAGAAGAAAGAGATTGCAAGTTGGAAAGAAAATAATGCTTTTGAAGATATTGAAGAAAGTAAAGGGAATAAGGTACTTAAGACGAGATGGATAATTATGGAAAAGGAGAAAGAGGGAGGCAAGATATGGAAAGAAAGATTAGTGGTTAAGGGCTTTATGGAAAAAGATTGTCTAGGAATAGAAGTTTGTGAAGCTCCCACTTTTTCAATAGAAGGGCTGAAAATAATACTATCAATAATAAATATGAATGATTGGCAGGTAAAGACCTTGGATGTGAAAACAGCCTACTTACAAGGAAAAGAAATGGAAAGAGTAGTAGTGATAAAACCTCCTGATGAAGCCAATACTTTAAAATTATGAAAACTGAAGAAAACAGTATGCCTATGTGTTGAAGGATGCAGCTAGAAAATGGTACAAAAGTTTAGAATTGTTAATAAAAATTGGAGGGTAAAGAAGTAAAATAGATAACACTATATTTAAATGGGAAGATAATGGTGTTGTTTATGAAATAATGGGGATTCATGTAGATAATCTCATTTATGGAGGAAATAAAATGTTTGAGGAGAAAATTATATCGAAAGTAAAGAAAGATTGGAAGAGAAGAAAAAAGTTTTTAAATATTTAGGAATAGAAGTTGAGCAAAAGAAAGAAGGTGATATCATTGTTAAGTCTGAAGAGTTATTTAAGGGACAAATTAGTGATAAGAAAACTAAACAAGGAAAATAAGGATGAAAGGTTAAATGAAGAGTTGATGACAGAACATAGATCTTTACTGGGAAAGTTAAATTGGATGTCACAGAATACTCATCCTGATCTTAGTTTTGATGTGTTTTCAGGGAAGGAATATGAAAGAGGCCACTGTAGAAGATTACAAGGAGTTACTTAGGGTGGCAGAAAGGGCAAAAAAAAAGAAGAAACTCAAATGAAGATACCCAAGTTAAAAAAGGGAAGAATGAGGTTGGAGGTTTACTCGGATGCCTCATTTGGTAATTTGAGCGAGGGGAGGACACAGATAGGGTATTGTATAAGGATAAAAGACATTTGATGGTGGAAGCCATAAAATGGATGGGGGGGGGAGTACATTAAATATTTGTGGGAAGAATTAACAAATATCAATGATCCTGATAAAATGAACATTATAGCAGACATTGTAAATCTTTAAGAGACAGCATAAATTCTACAAAGGGGTAAAGAATAGGATATTAAAAATAGAGTTAGCCAATTTAAAAGAAAAAATGGAAGATGGGGTGGTAAAGTCAGTTAAATGGGTAAATTTGAGGTTACAATTAGCAGATGGTCTTACAAAGAAAAATAATCAGAAAAATCTGTTAGAATTAAGAAAGGCTTTGGGATGTAAATAGGGGGTAAAAAAGGAAAAGATTAAATTATAAGATGCTTGTTTTAATTTCAGGCATGTAAGTGGGACGGTTTACGAATAAGGGGTCCGTGCTAGTCTTTATCTTTATGGGTTCCTATTTTTGTGAGTTTTTATTTAAATATTTCTTTTTTTCCTTTTTTTGTAGGATTGTCATCACTTATGTAATTAATTTTTCAAATGAATAATGTTTCATATTAAATTTGTTGTTAATAGTTAATGTTGTTTATTAGAATTATATCTGTGAATCTTCATCTGTAAAAAATTGATTAAGAAGTTTTGTTGAATTGGATAAGAAAAAAGTCCTGTCTGTGGTGCCCCTTGACAAAAACTTTCATTATCTAATATCTGATTCTTTAACTGTTTCATATCTATTTTTCCTCCTGAAAGTTTTTGTCCTCTTGGGGTCTCTTATCTGTGGTCATAGAAAATTTCTTAACATTGGAAGGATCTTCTGTTATTCAAAGGTATTTTGTTTCTCTAGGTAGAATTTAGTGTCATTATTAGTATCAATTATTATTATTTAAACATTTAAAAAGGGATTATTTTAAGGTCTTCCACATATTTGAACAGGTGTGTAGGCAAAAAGCATTTGGGGTGGATAAGTGGTATCTACAATTATCGGTAGGTGTAGAGGTGTACTGGGCCCTGGTGAACTGTGAACATACTGAAGGGTGAGGAATTGTTGGCCCCAGATGTTAAGAAGAGACAATTCCTCAATTATAGTTATATTTAACTACTATTTAAATAGTATAGTGACCTTTAACTATAAACAAGAACAAATTACTTTATGGTGTATGGTATAAGCTATGGTATTTCTTTTCCAACTGGACTGCATCTAAATTAAAGGGTTAGTGTGTGTGTTTAGCTTTAGCTAGTTAGCTTTAATTTAATCAGATTTAATTAGGTGAAATTCATTCATTGAAGAATATAAAATGTTTTAATTCTGAATAGTTTTTCCACATATTATTTATCATTAAATTTAGCAAAAATAAAGAAACAATACAATTGTATAGACATTAAAGTTAATGTTAAAATACATTTTAGTGGGGGTCAAGTATTGGTAAATAAATACCAGAAACCAAGCACTATAAATAAAAAGTAAGTTTCTATTTACATGTAATTATAATAAAAGTTTTTAATACACATAATTAAGAAATTATACTTATATGAAATTAACACTTACCCATTTTTAGTACTGGGATCTAGTTTTGACCAGTATTTTAATTTCCCAAGTCTTCTTCTAAGAATCACAGAAGCATACTGCCTAACTTGTG
>JABUQX010071855.1:5000-20000 GCA_015478945.1 Trachelipus rathkii | reverse complement strand
TAAGATTTTATAGCAATTTAGCAAAAAAGTGAATGGAAGGTTAATACTTTTTCTACGAATTTACAGGAAATTACAACACTTTGACAAATTTTAGATAATTTTTTGATATCTGAAAAATAAACTAGTAAAGTTCCTCTCCTTGATTTTAGAACAAAAAGAGTGCGAAGTGAAAATTTTAAATAAAATATAATAAGGCTAATTAATAAAGTAGAGGAAGCAAAACAGCAACAACAACAACAACAACAACAACAAAAAAAAAAAAAATTGAAAATTTGAATCTATAGGGTCTTACATTTGGTCTTGATTTTTTGAAAGATTGATGCTCCTTGATAGTTCTTATAAGACCAAGTAACTCTGCCTGTAGTTAATAGCGCTTTCTTAAACTTAGTAGGTAAATTGATTACAGTAGTGGAAGGTAAAAATAAGAGAGAGATTGAAATAGTAAGAATTTGAAAAAAAAAAAAAAATTACCTTCGTATTAACATTTTTTGATTATGAATTTGATTTTTAAGCACGTGTACAAGTTAGAATCGTTTATTGATAAGTGAGGAACCTTTTTTTGTTCCTAGTGAACTTTGGACAATTATATCCAATATTGGCAAAGTACAAATCCACTAAAACATTGTTAAATTTATGTTCAAGCATATAAGAGTTTTTATATCCTACATCTAAATACTAAAATAAAACAAAATAGAAGAGATATATGTGGAAGTATATAATAGTTTTTATATTTAATTATTCAACTGCATAACTAAGTTTGCTTGATTCTACACTTTAGTGAGTCTACAATACAGATATAATAGGCTGATTACAATTGTTGTAATTTTTTGACAAACTTTATTTGTAGAGGTTTCAATAATAATTTATTATGTACTTGGCATAATTTTTTATTTTTAAATATTCAACCACTTCCTATATTACATATATTTTCCTTCTCATCTGTCAAATACTAATTTGAAGAGGTTGAAAATCAACCAAAATATATATCAATAATTTATCTGTTAAGCACAACTGGTAAGCACACTTTTATGTAAAAGAAGCAGAAACCTATGCTAATGGGGAAATATCCTGTTAGTGTAAATACTGCTTGCTGATTGTCATTTAAAGTTAATTACACCAGAATCAGTTTTCGTTATGTTTGACATTAATCATTATATGAAGAATTAAAATAAAACAGTTACATGAACTGAACTCTCTTGAATAGTTAAGATTTTGCAAACAGATCTATTTCAGAAACAATTCCTACTGTCGCATATTCGAGCCTATTGTTCAGCTTCTTTGAATAGGAATCCTGATGAGCCCATCTCATTCTAATGTTGAATTGAAACTAAGGTTTTCATAAACCTATGGTGCAAAATATGGTGTTAAATATGTAGCAATTATAAATGACAATGCATCGTGTCATTGTAATAAATTAATTGCATAATAATTTTAAGTTTGAAATAAAAGTATATTTTTAATTAAATTTTTATTTCACTCAGTGTAGAAAATATAATTATTATTGTTACTATTATTATTATTATTATTATTATTATATTATTATTATTATTATTATTATTATTATTATTATTATTATTATTATTATTATTATTATTATTATTATATATATATATTTATATATATATATATATATATATATATATATATATATATATATATATATATATATATATATATATATATTTATATATATATATATATATATATATATATATATATATATATATATATATATATATAAAATGGTGAGCAAGAGCGAAAGTCAGTGTGCAAGAGAACAATTTGCGCTCTAGTTAAGTGACTTGCGATCTTGCACTAACGTGCTGAGCGCATTACCGAGATGATTCTCTCTGAAAAGGAGGAGCTCATTCCATATCGTTTAGTTTCAACTAAAAATAACAAACTTTGGTTAAACTCTTCTTGTTCTCGTGCTATTCATGGTCTATCACGGAAAATTGAACATTAAAAACCAACAATCTACCACCATGGTTTTGTAATTTTTTTTTGTAATTTGCTGAGCTATCCACCTAGTTCTGCCTCGATTGAAAAGATTTTATTTTTTCTACATTATGGTCTCGTTTGGAATCGACTAGGTATTAAAACAACTACCAAGCTTGTCAAAATTAATTGGCAATTAAGTTTAACAGCGAACGTTGCAGCATAAGTTATGAAGATTAACCACCTTTACTATTAATTTATTGCCTATAAAGATATATATATTTTTTATTTTTATTTTTTTTTTTGAGGAAATGAACTTATAAACATTGAACTAAATAAAGAGGATTATTAAAATAAAAAAATACCCGGGTGGGTTTTATCGGGTTGAGCCTACCTGTGCCAACCCTGATTAAGAGCACAGCTACTTGTACTTGAACCCAAACCTGATATATATATATATATATATATATATATATATATATATATATATATATATATATATATATATATATATATATATATATATATATATATATATATATATATATATATTTATATATATAGTTATTATATATATATATATATATATAATAGTATATATATATATATATATATATATATATATATATATATATATATATATAGCATATATATATATATATATATATATATATATATATATATATATATATATATATATTATATATATATATATATATATATATATATATATATATATATATATATATATAAGTTGCATAATAAAAGAAGAAAATCTATAGACTTTTCAAAGAACTTTATTTAGATTAAAAGTTTCATAAATATATGCAAATTACTGTAATTTGTTAAAAAAAATTATTTACTAATAAATTCCAAGGTTTAAAATTATACGTCAGCGATTTTACGTCCGCGATATGAAAATAAGACAACTGTACTACATTAGCTTTAAACTTTTCTAGCACCAAATTATAGGTTTTCATTTTTTTTTTGGAAACTTAAATAATATATATATATATATATATATATATATATATATATATGTATATATATATATATATATATAAGAGTACATATATATATATATATATATATATATATATATATATATATATATATATATATATATATATATATATATATATATATATATATGTCAGAGTGTCTAAAGCTGACATCATAAACTGAAGGTTGCCAGATTTGTCGCTAAATCTGGCACCCTAATCCGTTAATTTTGCGCTTTTTTGGTACTTTTTTACTGATTTTTACAATTTTTTAGGAATTTTGCTACTTTTTTAACGTTTTGAAACGGAAAAGTAACGGAAGCCAGATTTGTCGCTAAATCTGGCAACCTAATCCGCTAAATTTTCTTTTTTTAGCTTTTTTAGCATTTTTAGCTACTTTTTTAACGTTTTGTCCATAATCCAGGTCAAGATCCCCAACTCCGGAGGATTTTGGGGGATTTTCCCCATTGTCAGCCCTGCACGCCGAAAGCAAAGACACGAAAACCATTTTGGAAGGTTTTGGAAATTCCAGTCATGTCGGCAGCTGACTTGGAAATTTCCCTCATTTCACTAGATTTTGACGTTTGATACGTCAAACCTAGGGTTTTTAAGGTCGGTGAGACCGAATTTAAGGTCTGGAAGACCGACTTCCGAGGTTCTGAGACTGAACTCAAGGATTTTAGCCCCAAAAGGGGGGCGGAGCCCCTCAAAGGGGGCTTTTTGGTTCCTAGAAGGTTTTAAATGATCGATAGATCATTTTTGATGGTTCCAATCGATTTATCGTGATCGATTACCCCTAAATCGACGTTTAAATCGTCTTTCTACGTGCTCTGGTTGTCATTTAGCACTGAAAATGTAATCGAAAGAAAATAATTACAATAATTATCATTCGATTAAACGCTGTAGTATTGCAGCCAGTTCCGAACCAACCATTCTCGATATGAATGAATAGAGCTATCGCTTTCAAACTTGGAATATAATCTATGTATGTGATAAACTGATCACAGGCGAGTTTTGGTGACCGTAGGTCACCCCTAAGGGGGTGCTGCCCCTAGTTAAACAAATCATCCAAACCATGTTAGGCTTAATCGTACTAAGGGGAATTCTGATGAGTTAGAGGTTGCGTAACTGTCTGAGACGAGATTACGTCCCTCTGCGTCCCCCCGTGAGGGGGGACGTAGCCCCACTAAAAAATTAAAATTAATCGTAAAAGACTGAAACTTGGAGGCTGGGTTGAGGATTCGGAGTCGGAGACGGAGACGGAGTTGGAGTCGGATTCGGCTTCCAGGGACCCCACAGAGTGTCCCCAGTTGAAAAGAAGAAGAGAATGGAATGCAAAACAGAGGAAGAAGAAGAAGAAGAAAGGAAGAAGGAGGAGGAAAGAAGGAGGAAGGAAGAAGAAGAAGAATGAAGAATGAGGAGGAGTCTGAGGAAGGATTCAGAGTTGATAGTGGCACCGGTGCTGGAACCGGTGCGGTGCCGAGTTAATAAACATTCGTATAACAACAATGTTGGTGTCTTTATATGTTATCGAGTCTGTAGATTTCGAAAATAATGGTTTCAGAACCATCAAGAAATAAATAAAAAAAAAATAAATAAATAAATAAATAAAATTTCTTACACTTTTTTTTTGTTTATAACTTACAAATTTACGTTTTTACATACCCTAAAGCAGTAAATCACTAAATCAAACCACTATCCAACCTCCCTCCTGACCAGTTGTGATCTATTGATCTATTGATTCTATTGATCTATTGATTCATTGATCTATTGATTAAGGTCAATTTTTTTTACTAAAATTGCCGCGTTTTACATAACCCCCAAATCAGTAAACTAGTAAATCAAACCACCATCCAACCTCCCTCCTGTCCAATCATGATCTATTGATCTATTGATCTATTGATCTATTGATCTATTGATCTATTGATTAAGGTCAAATTTTTTACTAAAATTGTCATGTTTTACATACCCTAAATCAGTAAATCAGTAAATCAAACCACCATCCACCCACCCTCCTGTCCAATCATGATCTATTGATCTATTGATCTATTGATCTATTGATCTATTGATTTAAGTCAAATTTTTACTAAAATTGTCATGTTTTACATACCCTAAATCAGTAAATCAGTAAATCAAGCCATCCAACCTACCCTCCTGTCCAATCATGATCTATTGATCTATTGGATCATTGACTATTGACTATTGATTTGAGTCAGCCTTTACTGTACCAATGTTTACATAATTCCTAAATCAGTAAATCAGTAACGCATCATCCAACCACCCTCCTGTCCAATCATGATCTATTGATCTATTGACTCTAGTCAAGTCACATTTGAGTATCATTTTGTATAAAACTAACATAAAAACAAATTCTTTATACACAGATCAACGAATATATGCTAACGTAAATAAAGCTTACATAATAAGATTACTTAGCATCATCTGAACTAAGAAAATAATGTATAACGACAAACTGACACACCTTAAAAATGAATAAGCAGTCAACATTAACAGTTCCTCACTTAACAAACAAGTAACTAACATTACATCCAAAACGTAACCTAGTCACACTTCTTTTTTTTTTTCAAGCATATCTCTAACATATCAACTAAGAATAACATACACACACGCACGCACACACACACACACACACATTACCACATAATGATTACACGTAAAAACATAAATTTTTATGTTATAAACATGAAATGCATAAAATTTTAAAAACAAAAGTTTTAAAGAAATAAAAAAAAAAAATTAAAATTAAAAAATAAAAAAAAGTTAAAAATTAAAATAAAAATTAAAACAAAAGTATAAAATGTAAAATAAAAAAAAAAAAATTGAAAAAAATTAAAAAATTAAAAAATTAAAATAAAAAAAATTGAAAATATTTGAAAATAAAGGAAATCCACTTAAAATAGTTAGAAAATATTTAAAAAATAAAAAAACAAAAAGCTAAAAATAAATTAAAATATCAAATAATGAAATATTTAAAATAAAATAAAATAAAAATTAAAATATTAAAATTAAACACAAAGTATAAATAAAGAAACTTATGAAAAAAATAAAACATATATAATGTTTCAACTTAGGAAAAAAATTATATTAGTTTACGTTTATAAAAAGAAATGAGATTTGAAAATATAAATGTTAGTCTTCAACATTTAGAAAAGACGGGTTATTTTTGCAAGATGCAATGCAATTAATGATATGTACATGTTAGAACAGAATCAGTTATGTGAACAGTAGTGTAATGAACTAAGAATAAATGACACACTCCACACATACACACACACACACACACACACACACACATTTAATGACACATTATACACACACACACACACACACAAATTAAAAAGTTTGAATTAAAAAAAAAAAAAATTAAAGCAAATAAAACAAAAATAAACAAAACAAATAAAAATTTTAATAAAAACAAATTAAAAAATAATAAAAAAACTAAAAAAAAATTAAAAATAAAAAAATTAAACAAAGTATATAAATGTAAAATAAAGTTAGAAAATAAAAATTAAAAAATTAAAAATTAAAAATAAAAATTAAATAGAAAGAATAAATGAATAAAAGTTACGAAAAAAAAAAAATAAAGTTAGGAAAATGATTTAAAAAAAAAAAAAAAAAAAATGGTAAATAAAAATGAGAGAGAAAAATAAACAATTAAAATAAAAATATATTAAAATAAAATAATAAAATAAAAATAATAAAATACAAAATATAACAAATAAAAATCCAGGTGTATAGTAAATATATGCATTAGCTTATCCAGGTGACATTAGTTTACGTTTATAAAGAAATGAGATTTAAAATATAAGGTCAACATTTAGAAAACGGTTTATCTTGCAAGATGCAATCAGTTATGTGAACAGTAGTGTAATGAACTAAGAATAAATGACACACACGTCACACACAATACTTCACACACACACACACACACACATAGGTTATGTTAATGCAATCATTTACATACAATATAGCATCACTTCAACAAAGAGAAGCAAGACGACAAATTTAGCACGAACATTAACAGTTCCACACCACAACAGTAATTAACACAACATACAAAACGTACCTATTTACATTTTTGCGATGTCTTAACATATCACAGCTAATTTTACATTAACATGCAACATTTAACAAAGATTTATCGTATCCTAACCTAACGATTCGAGTATAACATCATTTGACATATGAATAAACGTAGACATCTAGTACTACTGTCACCTGCGCTCACGTCACATCATCGTCAGTTAACACAGTAATATCATACAAAACTCATCATTTCTCTAATCACTTGTCATAGTATTAACATAAGGTATTTCCAATCTCATGAACAGCCACACCAGAGTAAGGCTTCTGTGAGAAAACTGGTGTGGGGATCACCTCGAAGGCGTAAGTAGGGTTTTAGGCCTCAGCCCTAAGGGCTGAGGCCTTACCCCTCCTTCGGAGGGGTAAAGCCCGCTTACACCCCTTCGGGGTGATCCCCCTCGCAGGATTCACACCCCAAGGGCGAAGATCCCCCCAGTTCTCATTGGAAGGTAATGTGTTGCTTTAGATATTCTTGGTTAATGAAAACTGTTTATTCGTAAGTTAGGTACGTTATGTTAAATATTACTATGACAATGTGGAAATAACACTGATTTCTTAGAGAAATGATGAGTTTTTGTAAGATATTACCGTGTTAACTGACGTTGTGTTAGAAAACGTGAGCCTAGGTTAAGTTTTTGTTGAGTAAATGTTAGGTTTGCCCCTGACTTTGCTAACATCTACGTTTATTCATAAGGTCAAATGATGTTATACTTCGAAACGAGTGACACTTTGATGAAGATAGTGTCCAATTAAGTATAAATGTTTGTTAAATGTTTCTGTGTTAATTTAAATTAACATTGATATGTTAAAGACATGCTTGAAAAATTGGAAAAAGGGTTACGTTTTTGTATGTTGTGTTAGTTACTTTACTGTTGTCATGTGGAACTTTGTTAATGTTAGCAGTTTGTTCGTGCTTAAGGTGCTAGATTTGTCGTTGTACATTATATTTTTAGTTCAGGTGATTAAGTTAGCTTTATTAATGTGAAAACTTTGTTACGTTAGCAAATATTCCTATGTGTGTGTGTGTGTGTGTGTGTGTGTGTGTGTGTGTGTGTGTGTGTGTGTGTGTGTGGTGTGTGTATGTGTGAGTGTATGTTATTCTTAGTTCGTTACACTACTGTTCACATAACTGATTCTGTCTTCTAAATATGTACATATCGTCAATTGCATTGCATCTTGCAAAGATAAACCGTTTTTCTAAATGTTGAAGACTAACATTTATATTTTCAAATCTCATTTTCTTTTTATAAACGTAAACTAATATAATTTTTTTTTCCTAAGTTGAAACATGCATATACTGTATTTTTTTACAGTTTTTTATTTTTACAGTTTTACTTTGTGTTTAATTAATTATTTTAATTTTTATTTTTATTTTTTATTTTAAAATTTATTTTTCTAACTTTATTTTTTTTATTTTTATTTTTTTTTTTTTTTTTTTTTTTTTTTTTTTTTTTTTTTTTTTTTTTTTTTTTTTTTTTTTTTTTTTTTTTTTAAATTTATTTTTTCTAACTTTATTTTTGTAAGTTTTATTTTGCATTTATACTTTGTGTTTAATTTTTTTTTTTTTATTTTAATTTTTTAATTTTTTAATTTTTTTAATTTTTTAATTTTCTTAAATTTTATTTTTACATTTATACTTTGTTTAATTTTATTTTAATTTTTTAATTTTTTTATTTTTTTTTATTTTTATTTTTTTCTATTTTTTTTTTTATTTTTTTATTTTTATTTCTTTAAACTTTTTGTTTTTACTAAAACTTTTTATTTTTTTCATGTTTTTAACGTAAATATTTACGTTTTGTGTGTGTGTGTGTGTGTGTGTGTGTGTGTGTGTGTGTGTGTGTGTGTGTGTGTGTGTGTGTGTGTGTGTGTGTGTGTGTGTGGACATTTATTATTAACGTTATTATGTTAGAGATATGCTTGAAAAAAAAAAAAAAAAAAGTGTGAATAGTTATGTTTAGATGTAATTATAATAATAATGCTGTTAAGTGATAATTTTGCTAATGTTGACTGCTTATTCATTTTTAAGGGTCAGGTTTGTCGCTGTACATTATTTTCTTATTTCAGATGATGATATATCAGCTTAAATAATGGGAAAATTGTGTTTGGATATATGCGTTAAGTAGCGAATAAAGAATTTGTTTTTATGTTAGTTTTATACAAAATGATACTCGAAATGTGACTTGAATCAATAGATCAATAGATCAATAGATCATGATTGGACAGGAGGGTAGGTTGGGTGGCTTTTACTGATTTAGGGTATGTAAAACGTTACAATTTTAGTAATTTGACTTAAATCAATAGATCAATAGATCAATAGATTCAAGATCATGATTGGACAGGAGGGAGGGAGGCTTGATTTACTGATTTACTGATTTAGGGTATGTAAAACGTTACACTTTTAGTAAAAATCATTGATCAATAGGATCAATAGATCAATAGATCAATAGATCATGATTGAACAGGAGGTGGATGTAGGGCTTGATTTACTGATTTAGGGTATGTAAAACATGACAATTTTTAGTAAAAATTTGACCTAAATCAATAGATCAAATAGACTAATATATTCAAGATCATGATTGGACAGGAGGGTGGGTGGATGGTGGTTTGATTTACTGATTTACTGATTTAGGGTATGTAAAACATGACAATTTTAGTAAAAAATTTGACCTTAATCAATAGATCAATAGATCAATAGATCAATAGATCAATAGATCAATAGATCAAACAGATGGTCAAGAGGGAGGTTGGATAGTGGTTTGATTAGTGATTTACCGTTTAGGCATGTAAAAACGTAAATTGTGTTATAAAATATAAAAAAGCAAGAAATTTTTATAGCTAGTCATTAATTTACCATCCTATGAAATGCAAACTAGATCCTTCTGAAACCATTATTTTCGAAATCTACAGACCTGATAACATATAAAGACACCAACATTGTTATTATACGAATGTTAACTCGGCACCGCACCGGTTCCAGCACCGGTGCCACTATCAACTCTGAATCCTTCCTCAGACTCCTCCTCATTCTTCATTCTTCTTCCTTCCTCCTTTCCTCCTCCTTCCTTTCTTCTTCTTCTCTGTTCCTGTATTCCATGCATTTCTTCTTCTTTTTTTTTTTTTAACAACTGGGGACCCCACTCTGTGGGGTCCCGAAGCCGAATCCGACTCAACTCCGTCTCCGTCTCCGACTCCGGAATCCTCAAACCCAGCCTCCAAGTTTCCAGTCTTTTTACGATTAATTTAATTTTGTTATGTCCTCCCTGTTTGGGGGATCGTAGAGGGACGTAATCTCGCCCGACGAGATTACGTCATCATATAACTCACATCCAAATTTCAACCCGTTACGTTGCTTCAAATATGGTTTTCAGATTAATTTTGACCTTGGCGCTAAGGGGGCAGCACCCCCTTAGGGGTGACCTACGGTCACCAAAACTCGCCTGTGATCAGTTTATCACATACATAGATTATATTCCAAGTTTGAAAGCGATAGCTCTATCATTCATATCGAGAATAGTTGTCTGCAGAACGTAAGAATACTACAGCGATTAATCGAATGATAATTATTGTAATTATTTTCTTTCGATTACATTTTCAGTGCTAAATGACAACCAGAGCACGTAGAAAGACGATTTAAACGTCGATTTAGGGGTAATCGATCACGATAAACTGAGATGAAACTATAAAATGACCATCACCACGAAACCTTCTAGGAACTAAAGCCCCTTTTGAGGCTCCGCCCCTTAGCCAAAACTGAGTTCAGTCTCAGAATTCGGAAGTCGGTCTTCCAGACTTTAAATTCGGTCTCACCGACCTTTAAAACCCCCTAACTTTGACGTATCAAACGTCAAAATCTAGTGAAATGAGGGAACAAAGTCAGCTGCCGACATGACTGGAATTTCCAAAACCTTCCAAAATGGTTATGTCTTTGCCTTCGACGTGCAGGGCTGACAATGGGGGAAAATCCCCCAGATCCTCCGGGAGTTGGGGATCTTGGACCTGGGATTATGGACAAACGTTAAAAAGTGCAAAAAAGCTAAAGCCAAAAAGACCAAATTTAGCGGATTAGGTTGCCAGATTTAGCGACAAATCTGGCTTCCGTTACTTTTCCGTTTCAAACCGTTAAAAGTAGCAAAATTCCTAAAACAAAAACAAATACCAAAAATGCGCAAAATTAACGGATTAAGGTGCCAGATTTAGCGACAAATCTGACTTCCGTTACTTTTGCGGCAGTTTACGACCCCTTACTACTGGCATCGTTATCAAAAAAGTAGTTCCGTTACTCGGAAAAAGTAGTTGCGTTATCGTTATTCCGTTTCCTTTGAAAGGAAAGTAACGAAGTGCCGTTACTCCGTTACTTCGTTACTTTTAGCTTTTTAAATGACATTAAGCAATTTATTGGTTTGTGTTTATTAAAAATTTTCAACATTATCAATATTATTAAAAACATACCTGTAAGACCCTAGCGCACTCAGGACTTAGTTTCACATCCACCAATGATTTAATTAAAAATTAGCCACCCTGCCATTCACAATCCTTCCTACTACACTCATCATCCACCATTTTCCTCCAATCATCATTTATCTTAAATATTTAAACCCAGACACTTGTTCCAGCTGCTCACAATCTAACATAACTTCACACCGAAGACTGTCCTACTTACAACCATAACCTTACCCTTATCTACCTTTCAAACCCCTTCTTTTGCACACCCTGCCAAATCTCTCACCAACTCCTCTCAAACCCTCAGATTCGCCAAACAAATTAATCATCCTCCACTCTCTTGCACATTCCATCATTCTAACCGAGATTGTGCAGTCGGAGTCGGAGTCGGAGTCGGAGTTGGAGTAGCGGAGTCGGGGAATCGGGAATTTTGAAGAGTGGAGTCGGAGTCGAAAGCGGTGTCGGAGTCGGAGCAGTAATTTTAAGAGGGTGGTCGGAGTCGGAAAATTTTGAAACGACTCTACAACCCTTATTCTAACACCATCCCCTGCCATCCCACCTCTAATTCTTTCATAACCCCATCCATATACAAATTGAATAACCAAGAAGACATAGCACATCCCTGCCTCACTCCGCTATTAATATTAAAACAATCACTTTCAACTCCATATATTCTTACACACGCTTTACTATCGTCATATATACTTTTGATTCCATTCAGAAGCTTACCACCATATAACAATAACACCTGCCATAGAGCTTCCGTATTAATCATTTCATACGCCTGTTTGCAAATACTAAAACCTAAATACTATTCTTCCCATTTTCTCAATCATTTGTTTCAATGTAAAGATTTGATCCACACATCCTCTACCACTTCTAAACGCACCTTGTTCTTCACAATCAGTCCTTCAGTCACTCTTTCGACCAAAATATCGACCAAAATATAAGTGTATATCTTCCCTACTACACTTAATAAAATAATTTCCATATGGCAGTTACCCTTATCTCACTCAATTTTTTATATAGTGGGTACTATTACTGCTTCCTCCAATCCCTTTAACTATAAGCCTAAAAAGATTTTATTACAATAATCAAACCACCATCACCATCTGCCTGTTCTGATCATTTCACTGCATTTCATCTGAGGCTTCCAGATTTTGTCTTCTTTCTGTCCCTCTGCTTCTGCATGCACACCTCCTACTAATGACATCATGCCCAAAATACTTCCTTGCACCATCAAACCCACACACATTCATTATCACCTCTTCATTACTGCCATTGTTATGCAGATTTTCGCACTCCCCTCACATCCATATCATCAGTTACGAAAGCACCATCCCTATTCATTATTCTAAGTAGATTCTTATTCCTTTTTATATATATATATACTTATATTATTCTATATATATATATATATATATATATATATATATATATATATATATATATATATATATATATATATATATATATATATATATATATATATATATATATATATATATATATATATATATATATATATATATTATAAAAATATTTTTTAGCTTGATAGGGGTGGTCAATTGGCTATAAGCATTCAAAGAAAATCGAAGAAAATGTATCGGGCTAAGTAACGGAGAAAAAATAACGGAACTTATTCGGAGCGTTACATGAAAGAGAAAGTAACGAGTCCGTTACTCCGTTACTGAAAAAACTAGTTCCGTTAGTAACGGAGTAACGGAGTAACGGATCGTGCGCCACCTCTGTATATATATATATATATATATATATATATATATATATATATATATATATATATATATATATATATATATATATATATATATATATATATATATATATATATATATATATATATATATATATATATATATATATATATATATATATATATATATATATATATATATATATATATATATAAATGTTACTACGCCCACATGGAACTGAGGTAAATAATATAGATACATAATAGATGTTCTAGGGAATGTGGAAATCATTTTTTTCCCTCCTATGGTTTAATAACAAATGAGGTTAGGTTAGGTTAATTAGGTCAGGTCAGGTCATTTTTTCGAATTTAATATTTCTATCACACAAACTTCTCTACAAAAATCTACAACAGTATGTTTGGAAAATCAAATCATGGAACCACATTGTTTGCCACTTACATCGCTAACAAAAAAAAAAAAAAAAAAAAAAAAAAATTAATAATTTTCTTATAAATAAATGAAAAAAAAAAAAAAACTTTTTTTTTACCAGTTTTTTTTTACATTTGCTACACTTTTTTCAGTTAATATAAAAAAGCTAATAACTCAGTATCATTAACACATATTTCATAAATACTGTCTAATAACATTTTTTTAAACAATTCAACATACAACCTCACATTGTAATGTAATAAATATTACTGAAGTAGACGACAAAAAATGGAGTAAATTCAATGAAGGTCGTAAGTAATTCCCTGCCAGACGTACGATAAAACACATATTTTATTTCATTATTTATTATTTTTTATCAAATTTTTATTACTTGACAACACGATTTTTATATTTAATACATATTTATCTAACTTTTTACTTAAATAAACTTTTTTGAAAAGTGTCCTGATTTTTTTCGGGCTTTATGCACTTTCACACATATATATATATATATATATATATATATTATATATATATATATATATATATATATATATATATATATATATATATATATATATATATATATATATATATATGCTATATATATATATATATATGAGTGGTGGAATAAAGAGGTGATGTGCAAGTGGTTAAAAGGCAAAAAAGAAGGTATATGTATGTACTACCTTCCATTGAAGAGGTTTCAAAAGAAAGATGATTAATTATATATGGAAAAAAAAAAAGGAATACTAAAAGGTATACGTAGGGGGGAAAAAAAGAGGAAATGAAGTTTAAAGGAGTGGATGACTAGGGAATCACAATAGGAAGCTCTTCTGAAGGAAGAAAGGTTAAGAATGAAAATAAGAGGAATCTGTCAGAATAATGAATAGGGATGGTGGTTTCGTAAACTGATTAAAATGGATGTGGAAATGTGAGGAAAGCTTGAAAATCATACACATTGGCGGTAAATGGCAGGCATAGTGAATGTGTGGGCTTGCTGTGCAAGAAGGAATATACTTAGACAATAGTAAGGAGGAGGCAATGGTAGAGTGAGAAAGTCTAAAGAAATGGTAAATCTGCTGGTATAGATGAAATTACTGTGAAATGATCAAGAACATTGGCAATATGTAAAAAGATGTGGAGTAGTGTAACAAAGCGTTTCTGTAGGGTATAGTTCCGAGGGATTGAGGAGATGGTAAGAAAATCTCATAGTAATATGGCAACTGTAGGCAACAGTGACAGTACCTTTGCATAAGGGCAAGGGGGATAATGAGAACTGTAGGAATTATGAGTGACTGAAGGACTGATTGGTGAAGAACAAGGTGCGTTTAGAAGTGATAGAGGATGTGTGGATCAAATCTTTACATTGA
>JABUQX010071854.1:0-20674 GCA_015478945.1 Trachelipus rathkii | reverse complement strand
AAGATTTACCCAAAACAGTTGGCAGCAATACTAAGATTTACCCCAAACAGTTGGCAGCAAATCCTAAGATTTACCCAAAACAGTTGGCAGAAATACTAAAGATTTACCCAAAACAGTAGGAGCAATACTAAGATTTACCCAAGCAGTTGGCCACCCAAATACTAAGATTTACCAACAGTTGCCAGCAAATACTTAAAGAATTACCCAAACAGTTTGCGCAAATACTAAAATTTACCCAAAACAGTTGGCAGCATACTAAGATTTACCCAAACAGTTGGCAGCAAAAACTAAGATTTACCCAAAACAGTTGCAAGCAAATACTAAGAGTTACCCAAAACAGTTGGCAGCAAAACTAGGATTTACCCAAAACAATTGGCAGCAAATACTAAGATTTACCCAAAACAAGTTGACAGCCAGCAAATACTAGGATTTACCCAAAACAGTAGCAAGCACAAATACTAAGATTTAACCCAAAACAGTTGCAGCAAATACTTTAGATTTACCCAAAACAGTTGGTAGCAAATACTAAGATTTACCAAAAACACGTTGCAGCAAATAATAGATTACCCAAAACAGTTGCCAGCAAATACTAAGATTTACCCAAAACAGTTGCCAGCAAATACTAAGATTTACCCAAAAGTTGGCAGCAAATACTAAGTTTTACCCAAAACAGTTGGACAAGCAATACAAAGATTTTACAAAAACAGTTGCAGCAAATACTAGATTACAAAAAAACAGTGGCAGAAATAACTAAGATTACCCAAAAACAGTGCAGGAAAATACTAATTTTACCCAAAACAGTGCAGGCAAATACTAAGATTTACCCAAAACTGCAGCAAATACTAAGATTTACCCAAAACCAGTTGGCAGCAAATACTAAGATTACCAAACAGTTGGTAGCAAATACTAGGATTTACCCAACAGTGGCCAGCAATACTAAGATTTACCCAAAACAGTGGCAGCAAATACAAAGATTTACAAAAAACAGTGCAGCAAATACTAAGATTTACCCAAAACGTCTGCAGCCAAAGTACCTAAGATGTAACCCCCAAAACAGTATGGCAGAAAATTACTAGATTTGACCAAAACAAGTTGCAGCAATACTTAAGAGTTACCCAAACAGTAGCCAGCAAATACTTAAATTTACCCAAACAGTTGGCAGCCAAATACTAAGATTACCCAAAACAGTTGGCACAAATACTAAAAATTACCCAAAACAGTTGGCAGCAATAACTAAGATTACCCAAAAACAGTTGGCAGCAAATACTAAGATTTACCCAAACAGTTGGCAGCATACTAGAATTTACCCAAAACAGTTGGCCGCAAATACTAAGATTTACCCAAAACAGTTGGCAGCAAATACTAAAATTTACCCAAAACAGCTGGCAGCAAATACTAAGATTACCCAAAACAGTTGGCAGCAATACTAAGATTTACCCGCACGAAGCAGCAAAAACTAAGATTTACCCAAAAACAGTTGGCAGCAAATGCTAAGATTTAGCCCAAAACAGTTGGCAGCAAAATACTAAGATTTACCCAACAGTTGGCAACAAATACTAAGATTTACCCAAAACAGTTGGCAGCAAATACTAAGATTTACCCAAACAGTTGGCAGCAAATACTAAGATTTACCCAAAACAGTTGGCAGCAAATACTAAGATTTTACCCAAAACAGTTGGCAGCAAATACTAAGATTTACCCAAAACAGTTGGCAGCAAATACTAAGATTTACCAAAAACAGTTAGCAGCAAATACTAAGATTTACCCAAAACAGTTGGCAGCAAATACTAAGATTTACCCAAAACAGTTTGCAGCAAATCTAAGATTTACCCAAACAGTGGCAGCAAATACTAAGATTTACCCAAAACAGTGGGCAGCAAATACTAAGATTTACCCCAAACAGATAGAATCAAAATACAAAGATTACAAAAAAAACAGTTGGCAAGCAATACTAAGATTTACCCAAAACAGGTGGCAGCAAATACTAAGATTACCCAAAACAGTTGGCAGCTAATACTAAGATTTACCCAAAACAGTGGGCAGCAAATACTAAGATTTACAAAAACAGTTGGCAGCAAATACTAGAATTTACCCAAAACAGTTGGCAGCAAAGACAAGATTACCCAAAACAGTTAGGTAGCAAAATACTAATTTACCCAAAACAGTGCGCCAAAAATACTAAGAAGATTTACCCAAAACAGTTATCGGCAGTATTTAACAAAATTTAACAAAAAAAAAACAAAAAACAAATACTAAGATTTACCCAAACAAGTTGGAGGCAAATACTAAGATTTACCCAAACCAGTTGGACAGGAAAATAACTAAGATTTAGATTTACCCAAAACAGTTGGAGGCAAATACTAAGATTTACCAAAAACAGTTTAGCAGCAAATACTAAGATTTACCAAAACAGTTGGCAGCAAATACTAAGATACCCAAAACAGTTGGCAGCAAATACTAAAATTTACCCCAAAAACAGTTGGCGCAATACTAAGAATTTACCCAAAACAAGTTGGCCAGCAAATACTAAATTTACCAAAACAGTTTGGCAGCAAAATACTAGATTTACCCAAAAACAGTTGCAGCAAAATACTAAGATTTACCCAAAACAGTTGGCAGCAAATATTAAGATTTACCAAAACAGTTGCCAGCAAATACTAAGATTTACCCAAAACAGTGGGCAGCAAATACTAAGATTTACCCGAAACAGTTGGCAGAGCAAAAACTAAGATTTACCCAAAACAGTGGGCAGCAATGCTAAAATTACCAAAAACAGTTATCTGGAAATCCGTTATTTATTCTGCTCTTGCACAGTAGGCAGGAGCAAATACTAACGATTACCCAAACAGTTGGCAGCAAATACTAAAGATTTACCCAAACAGTGGCAGCAATACAGATATACCCAAACAGTTGGCGCAAATACTAACGATTTACCCAACAGGTTGGCAAGCAAATAACTAAGATTTACCCAAAACAGTTGGGAAGCAATACTAAGATTTACCCAAAACAAGTTGACAGCAAATACTAGAATTTACCCAAAACAGTTGCAGGCAAAATACTAAGATTACCAAAACAGTTTGCAGACGCAAATACTAAAATTTACCCAAAACAGTTGGCAGCAATACTAAGATTTACCCAAAACAGTTGGCAGCAAATACAAGAATTACCCAAAACAGTTGGCAGTAAAACTAAGATTACCCCAAAACAGTTAGGCAGCAATACTAGAATTACCCAAAACAGTTGTGCAGTAAGAGTAAAACTAAGATTTACCCCAAAACAAGTAATTGGCCAGCAAATACTAAGATTTTACCCAAAACAGTGGCAGCAAATACTTAAGATTTTACCCAAACAGTTGGCAGCAAATACTAAGATTACCCCAAAACCGTGGTAGCAAATACTAAGATACCCGGGCAATCGCGCAGCCGAGCATTCGATTCCACCCACATCCCCAAGCAGCATCGCCATGATTACCCCCAAAAACAGTTTTGTAGCAAATACTTAAGATTAACCAAACAGTTGGCAGCAAATTACTAGATTTACCCAAAACAGTTGGCAAGCAAATACTAAGATTACCCAAAACAGTTGGCGCAAATACAAAGATTTACAAAAAACAGTTGGCAGCAAATACTAAGATTTACCAAAACAGTTGGCAGCAAATACTAAGATATACCCAAAACAGTTGGCAGCAAATAAGATTTACCCAAAACAGTGGGCAGCAAATACTAAGATTTACCCAAAACAGTTAGCAAGCAATATAAGATTTTACCATAACAGTGGCAGCAATACTAAATTTACCCAAACATTGGCAGCAAATACTAGATTTTACCCAAAAAACAGTGGCAGCAAATACTAAGATTACCCAAAACAGTTGGCAGAATACTAGATTACCCAAAAGCAATTTTCAGCCAATCCTAGAGTTTCCCCAAAGAGTTTGGCAGCAAATACTAAAGATACCCAAAACAGTGCAGCAAAAACGTAAAAACCCAAACAGTTGGCAGCAAAAATAACTAAGATTACCCAAAACAGTGCAGCAAATACTAAGATTTACCCGAAACAGTTGGCAAAACTAAGATTTACCCAAAACAGTTAGCAGCAAATGCTAAGAAGATTAACCCAAAACAGTTGGCAGCAAATACTAAGATTTACCCAAAAACAGTTGGCAGCGCAAATACTAAGGATTACCCAAAACAGTTGCAGCAAATTACTAAAGATTACCCAAAAACAGTGCAAGCAAATCTTAAAGATTACCCAAAACAGTTTTCAGCAAATACTAAGATTTTTTTACCCAAACAGTAAGCAGCAACAAAAGATTACCAACAGTGCAGCAAATACTAAGATTACCCAAAACAGTTGGCAGAAAAACTAAATTTTACCCAAAACAGTTGGCAGCAAGTACTAAGATTTACCCAAAAAAAGTTGGCCGCAAATACTAAGATTTACCCAAAACGGTTGGCAGCAAATACTAAGGATTTACCCAAAACAGTTAAAAGCAAATACTAAGATTTACCCAAAACAGTGGGCAGCAAATACTAAGATTTCCCCAAAACAGTTGCAGCAAATGACTAAGATACCCAAAACAAGTTGGCAGCAAATACTAAGATTTACCAAAACAGTGGGCAGCAAATACAAAATTTACCCAAAACAGTTGTGGCAGCAAATACTAAGATTACCCAAAAACAAGTTGGCAGCAAATAACCAAAGATTTACCCCAAAGCAGTTGGCAGAAAATACTAAAAATTTTCTCAAAACAGTTGGCAAGCAAATACTAAGAATTTACCCAAAACAGTTGCCAGCAAAATACTAAGATTTACCCAAAACATTTGGCAGCAAATACTAAGTACCAAAACAGTTTGGCCAGCAAATACTAAGAGTTACCCAAAACAGTTTGGCCAGCAAATTACGTAAATTTTTACCCAAAACAGTGGTTAGCAAAAACTAAGAGATTTTACCCTAAAAACTAGCTGCAGCAAATACTAGAAATTTACCAAAACAGTTGCAGCAAATACTAAAGATTTACCCAAAACAGTTGCAAGCAAATACTAAGATTACCCAAAAACAGTTGCAGCAAATACTTAAGATTTACCCAAAACATTGGAAGCAAATGCTAAGATACCCCAAAACAGTTGCAGCAAATTACTAAGATTTACCCAAAACATTGGCAGCAAATGCTAAGATTACCAAAACAGTTGGCAGCAAATACTAAGATTACCCAAAACAGTGTGCAGCAAATACTAAGATTTACCCAAAACAGCTGGCAGCAAATACTTAAGATTTACCCAAAACAGTTTTCAGCAAATACTAAGATTACCCAAACAGTTGGCAGCAAATACTTAAAATTTTACCCAAAACAGTTGGCAGGAAATACTAAGATTTACCCAAACAGTTGGCAGCAAATACTAAGATTTACCCAAAACAGTTTTCAGCAAATACTAAGATTTACCCAAAACAGTTTTCAGCAAATCCTAAGATTTATCCAAAACAGTTGGCAGCAAAAACTAAGATTTACCCAAAATAGTTGGCAGCAAATACTAAGATTTACCCAAAACATTGCAGCAAATACTAATGAATTTAACAAAACAGTTGGCAGTAAATACTAAATTTACCCAAAAACATGGCAGAAATACTAAATTTACTCAAAACAGGTTGGCAAAGCAAATACTAGATTTACCCAAAACAGTTGCCAGCAAATACTAAGATTTACAAAAACAGTTGGCAGCAAATACAAAGATTTACCCAAAACGGTTGGCAGCAAATACTAAGATTTACCCAAAACAGTTGGCAGCAAATACTAAGATTTACCCAAAACAGTTGGCAGCAAATACTAAGATTTACCAAAAACAGTTGGCAGCAAATACTAAGATTTACCCAAACAGTTGGCAGCAAATACTAAGAATTACCCAAAACAGTTCGGCAGCAAATACTAAGATTTACTCAAAACAGTTGGCAGCAAATTACTAAGATTTACCCAAAACACGTTAGCAGCAAATACTAAGATTTACCCAAAACAGGTGGCAGCAAAACTAAGATTTACCCAAAACAGTTGGTAGCAAACAAGTTTACCCAAAACAGTTGGCAGCAATACTAAGATTACCAAAACAGTGGCAGCAAAGACTAAGATTTACCCAAAACAGTGGTAGCAAATACTAAGATACCCAAAACCACGTGGCAGCAATACTGAAGATTTACCCAAAAAACAGTTGGCAAGCAAATACTAAAGAGTACCCAAACAGTTTGCAAGCAAATACTAAGCATTTCCCAAAACAGTGCAGCAATACTGAAATTTACCCCAAAGCAGGGCAAGCAAATGCTAAAGATTACCCAAAAACAGGCAGCAAATACTAAATACCCCAAAACATGTTCGGCAGCAAATACTAAGATTACCCAAAACAGTTGGCAGCAAATACAATTTACCCAAAACAATTGGCAGCAAATACTAAGATCTACCTACCCAAAACAGGTGGCAGCAAATACAAATTACCCAAAACAGTGGCTGCAAAGTACAGATTTACCCAAAACATGTGCAGCAAAAACAAGATGACCCAAAAGCATGACAGCAAATACTAAGATTTACCCAAAACAGGTGGCAGCAAATACTAAGATTTCAAAAAAAGTTGGCAGCAAATACAAAGATTTACCCAAAACAGTTGGCAGCAAATACTTAAGATACCCAAAATCAGTGGCCAAAAGCAAAATACTAAGAGTTACGCCAAAGACAGTTTGGCAGGGCAATACTAGAAGCCCCAAAACAAGTTAGGTCAAATACTAAGATTTACCCAAAACAGTGGCAGAAATACTAAGATTTACCCAAAACAGTTGGCAGCCAATACTAAGATTTACCCAAAACAGTTGGAAGCAAAATACTAAGATTTACCCAAAAAAAGTAGCAAGCAAATACTAAGATTTACCCAAAAACAGTGGGAGGCAAATACTAAGATTTACCCAAACAGTTGGCAGCAAATACTAAGATTTCCCCAAAACAGTTGGCAGCAAATACATAAGATTTACCCAAAACAGTTGTGGCAGCAAATACTAAGATTTACCAAAACAGTTGCAGCAAATACTAAGATTTACCCAAAACAGTATGCAGCAAATACTAAGATCTACCCAAAACAGTTTTCAGCAAAATACTAAGATTTACCCAAAACATTGGCAGCAAATACTAAGATTTACCCCAAAACAGTTGGCAGCAAAATACTAAGATTTACCCAAAACAGTTGGCAGCAAATACTAAGATTTACCCAAAACAGTGTGGCAGCAAATACTAAGAATTACCCAAAACAGTTGCGCAGCAAATACTAAGATTTACCAAAACAGTTGGCAGCAAATACTAATTATTTACCCAAAACAGTTGGCAGCAAATACTAAAGATTTACCCAAAACAGTTGCAAGCAAAATTACAAAGATTACCCAAAACAGTTGGCAGCAAATACTAAGATTCTTACCCAAACAGTTGGCAGCAAATACAAAGATTTACCCAAAACAGTTGGCAGCCAATACTAGATTTACTCAAAACAGTTGGCAGCATACTAAGATACCAAAACAGTAGCAAGGCAAAGACTAAGATTATACCCAAAACAGATTGGCAGCAAATATAAGATTTACCTTCAAAACAGTTGGAGCAAATACTAAGATATACGCCAAAACAGTGGCAGCAAATACTAAGATTTACCCATAAACAGTTGGTAGTCTTATACTAAGATGTTACCAAACAGTTGGCCAGGCAAATGACTAAGATTACCCAAAAACTAGTTGGGCAGCAGAAATACTAAGAATATTACCCAAACAGTGGCACAAATATAACTAAGATTACCCGAAAACCAAGTTGAGCAGTGCGAATACTAAGATGAAGTTAATGGTAAGTTTCTTACCCAAAACATGGTGGCAGGCATATAATTAAGATTAGTTACTCCAAAACAATGTGGGCAACGAGAAGTACTAAGACACCCGAACAAGGTATGGCGAGCAAGATACTAAGATTTACACCAAGAACAGTTGTGCGGCAGAATGACTTAAATGTTAGCACTAAAAACGTTGGCGAGTAAATACTAGACTCGTTAGCTTCGAACCAAAAGACGGGATTGGCATGTGCAGATGTAAAAACTAAAGATTTACCAAAAAACAAATTGTGGGCGAAGGCAATGGCATAAGCGTTAAGAGTATATAGAGTGACCCAAAACGGAGTATAGGCAATAATAAGTCATTATACATATATGATTAGACCATATACCCAACAAATAGAGCTTCAGGAATGAGAAATGCTAAAAGGAATAATATTACCCAATAACAGTTAGTTCTGGCAGATATCTAAGAGATTTTACTCCATAAACCAGTTAGCGAGCATAATATTCTGAAGATTTTATTCTAGATATAACATGTAGGACAGCAAATTACTAAGGTAGGTTTACCCAAACAGTTGGCAGTCAAAATACTAAGTAAGTTACCCAGTAAACAGTTGGCATAAATACATCTAAGATAGCCCAAATAACTAGTGCGAGCAAAGTACTAGAGATTTATCCGAAAAACATGTTGCAGCATAATATCCTAAATGTAGCCTATAAACAGTTGGGCAGACAAATACTAAGATAGTTTACGCCAAAAACCTCAGGTTGCAGCAATATACATAAGAATTACCCTAAAAGTAGGTGGTCAGCAGAAATACGTAAGATATTTAGCCATTAATATGTTGGCAGAATAAACTTAAGATGTTTATCCGCGAAAACAGGGTTATGGCTGGCAAGAAGTAACTAAGATTTCTCCACAAATATCGTTAGTGTTGGAACATGAATTAGGATTACTGAGATGTTCCCAATAGAGATAGGTGTGGCAGCAAATACTAATAGATTTACCTCAAAACGGAGTTTGGCCAGCAAAATACGTAGGATTTACCCAAACAGTAGCATCGAAATAGGCATGAGATTAGCCCAAACAGCTTGGCAGCAGAGTATACTGGTAAAGATTTACCGAGAAGAGCTGGAGAGGTTTGGCAGCAAGATACTGTAAGAGAGTTTACCAAAATAGTTGCAGCAAATACTAAGGATTGTTACCGCAAAACATTTGTGCGAGACAGATGACTAAGATGTTACCCAAAACCAGTTGGAGAGCAGTAATACAAAGATTGGTACCCAAACAGTTGGCGGAGCAAATATGAGATGTTACCGCCAAGCAGTTATCAGACGAAATACTACGATTGTAGCCAGAAACGTTGGTGCGAGAGAAGTACTAAGTAGTTTACCCAATACAGTTGGCAGCAAATACTACGATGTTTCTCGCCAAAAGAGGGTTAGTGCAGCTAGAGGTTAAAGAAACGTAGATATTTTGTACCCAAACTGTTGACAGCTATATCTAAGATTTACCCAAAGATATGAGTCGGTGACGAGTGTCAACATACGTGTAAGAATGACCACAAACATTTAGGAGCATATTACTGAAGATAATTTGACCCAAATACAGTTCGCAGTGCCGAGGATATACTAAAGTTTACCTATGATAACAGGTTAGATTGTTGGAAGGAATTAGAGCAGTGCATAATAGCAAGATATTACGGCCAATATAAGCATGTTGGCGAGCTATAATAACTAAGATTTACCATCAGAAAAAAGTGATGTGCCAGGCAAATACTAAGTATGGTATCTAAAACGACAGTTGGCAGCAAATTACTAAGAAGTTTAGCCCGAAAGAACAGTTTGGCCGATGCAGAATACTAGATATAAACCCGGAAAACGAGTGTGACAGCAGAATAACTGAGAGTGTATACTCAGAATGACTAGTTAGACGTCTACGATATGACCTAAGATGGGATTACCCAATACGCTGGTTGGCTGAGCAAATACTGAGAGTGGTTACCCATAGACATGGGTTTGGGCATAGCATTAGATAACTAAGATTTACCCAGAAACGAGTGGCAGGTGAAAATACTATGTATTTTACGCCTAAAACAGTTGCAGCAAATACTAAAGAATTTTACCCGAAAATCAGTTGCATGTCAGAATAGCTAAGGAACCCAAATAACAGTATTGGCAGCTAATAATACTGCAATTTAGCCCAATATATCACATGTTGGTCAGGCAAATACGTTTTATTTTAAAAATGTAAAAGATATACCTCCTCAAAAACAGTGGCAGCAAAATATCTAAGATACCCAAAACATGTGTGTAGCATACTACTAAGATCTTACCCAAAACATGTTGAGGCAGGCAAAGTACAAAAGATTGTACCTAAAACAGTTGGCAGCAAATACTAAGTTTTTCAGATCTCTCAAAAAAACAGATTATGTCTAGTTTGCAGACTATATACCCAAAACAGTTGGCAGCAATACTAAGATTTACCCAAACAGTTGGCAGCAATAATAAGATTTACCCAAAACAGTTTGGCAGCAACTACTAAGATTTACCTCAAAACAGTTGGGAGCAAAATAATCTAGATATTTACCACCAAATCAAGATATGGCAGCAAATACTAGAGATTTTACCCAAAAACAGTTGGACTCGTCATAATTACATATAGATAACTCCAAAATACATGAATTGGCAGCAAAATACTAAGATTTACCCAAAACAAGGTTGGCAGCAAATACTAAGATTTATTCAAAACAAGGGTGGCAGCATATAATAAGATTTACCCAAAACAGTTGGCAACAAATACTAAGATTTGATATTACCCAAAACAGTTGGGCAGCATATACTAAGTATTTACCCAAAACATTTCGTGCAGCACAATACATAAAATTACCTAAAAACAGTTTGGCAGTAAACTTAAAATTTTCCAAACAGTTGCAGTCAAATTACTAAAGATTTGCCTCAAAACAGTGCAGCCAAATACTAAAGATTACCCAAACAGTTGCAAGAACAAAACTAGATTATCCCAAACAGATAGTTCAAATTACTAAGATTTACCACAAACAGTTGGCGGCAATACTAGATACCCCAAAACAGTTTGGCCAGCAAGATACTAGATTTACTCAAAAGACAGTTGGCAGACAAATACTAAGATTTTTACCCAAACAGTGGCAGCAAATATCTAAGATTTACCAAAAACAGGTGCAGCGCCAAGTTACATAGATTTACCAAAACATGACAGGCAAATACTAGATTTACCCAAACATGTTTGGTTAGCAAATATTATAAGATACCCAAAAACAGTTGGCAGCAGAGAATCACTAGATTTACCAAAATCATGTTGTGCAGCACATACTAAGAACCAAACATGTTGCAGGAGAATACATAAGATTTTACCCAATAACAGGTTAGCATGCAATAATACTAAGATATTACCAAACAGTTGCGAAGCGATATATCTAAGATTTTACCAAAACAGTTGGTCAGTCAAATACAAGATTTACCCTAAACATGTAAGGCTCAGCAAACTAAGATTACCAAAAACGGTGACCATGCAATATACTAAGATTTACACAAAATAGAATGTCTCCACGCAAAATACTAACGATTATCACAAAACAGTGGCAGGTAATATACTAAAATTTTACCAAAAAACAGTATGTGCAGCAAAATACTAGATTACCAAAACAGAAATGGCAGCGAAATACTCACGATACCAAAACAGTTGGCAACAAAATACTAAGGATTTACTAAAACAGATTGCTAGCATAATACTAAGAATAACCAAAACATGTGACAGGCAAATTACTAAAGATATTACCCAAAATAGTAGGCAATGCAATGACTAGAATTACCCAAACTATTTAGGCAGCGAAATACTAAGATTACCAAAACATTGGCAGCAAAATACTAATATTAACCAAACAGTGTGCAGGCAAAATTTACTGAGATATTACCCCAAACAGTTATGTCAAATATTTACGAATATACCCAAAACAGTTGGTCAGCATAAATACTAAGATTTACCAAATACATGATTGGTCGCGTTATAAATTACTTAAGATTTACCCAAATAAACAGTTTGCGCAGCATTTAATCTAAAGATTTACCACTCAAAAACAGTTGGCAGCAATACTTAATGATTTATCCCAACACTGTTGGCTAGGCAATTAATACTAAGAAATTTACTCAAAAACAGTTGGCAGCATAACTGATTACCCAAAACTAGTTTAGCTTAGCAAATACTTAAAATTACACTCAAAACAGTTTGGCATTAGCATAATACTAAAGATTTACCCTAAAAATCAAAGTTGGCAGCAATAATACTATCGATTTATCCAATACATGTTGGCAGTCAATACTAAGATTTATCCCCAAAACAGTTGCAGCAAATACTAAGATTTACACAAAAACTGTTAGCAGCAAATACTAAGATTTTAACAAAACAGTTGGCAGGCATATTACTAAGTGATTTTACCCAAAACATTTGGCAGCAATATTCTTAAGATTACGCCAAAACAAGTTTGGCAGCAATATACTAATATAGGCTATTAATACTGAAAAATCTCAACATGGCAAAACAGTCTGAATCAGCATAGAGGTCTTAATTTAACCAAAACAGTTGGCAGCAAATACTAATGATTAACCACAAAATCAAGGGCTACAGAAGAAATTACTACGATTTACCAATAAAAGATTGGAGTAAAATACTAAGATTTACCTCCAAAAACTGTTGTGCCATGCAATTATACTAAGGACTTACCCAATAAACAGTTATGGGCAGACAAATACTAAATTTATCCACAAGATACAGTTACAGCATAATACTAAAATTTACCAAAAAACAGTGGCGCAAATATATCTAAGATTTTACCCTAATAAACCAGTTGGCAGCAATAATACTAGAATTTACCCAAAACAGTTAGGCACTAAATACTAAAGATTACCCAAAACAGTTTATAGGCAAGTCAAATACTAAAGAAATTTACAACTCCAAAATACAGTTGGCAGGGAAATACTAAAAGATTTACTCCAACGTTGGCAGTTCAAATACTTAAGGTTGACCAGAAATCAGTTTAACAGAACGGAACTAATGAATTTACACCTCAAGACCAGTTGGCCAGGTAAGTTGTACTAAGATTATTTACCCAAAAAGGTTGGCAGCAAAAATACTAATGATTTACCCAAACAGTTGGCAGCAAAATGTACTAAGATTTACCCAAAACAGTGTGCAGCAAATACTAAGATTTACCAAAACAGTTAGCTGTCAATATACTTAAAGATTTAACCCAAACATTGGCAGGCAAATACTAAAGATTTACCCAAACATTAGGCCAGCATAATACTAAGATTTATTACCCAAAACAGTTGGCAGAAGGTTCCATATGGATTTACCCAAATACTAGTTTGGTCAGGCAAAATTACTAAGATTTTACCCAAAACAGTGGCAGAATACTAAAGATTACCCAAAAACAGATGGCAGGCAAATGCACGAAAGATCAGTTGCCCAATAGAATTTAGCAGCAAAAACCACGCCTATCCTTCAAAATCAGTCATGGCAGCAAATACTAAGATTTAACCACATAAACAGTTTGGTAGCATATACTAGATTTACCCAAAACATGTGCAGCAAATACTAAAGATTTACCCAAAAACAGTTGGCAGCAAATACTAAGATTTATACCAAAACAAGTTGGCAACAAATACTAAGATTTACCCAAATCAGTTGGCAGCAGAATATCTAAGAATTTACCCAAAACAAGTGCAGCATATATAATAAGATTTACCAAAACAGTTGGACAACAAATAATAACTTTTTACCCATAAACACGTATGGAAGCATATATTATCGAGAATGTTTTACCCCAAATGTGTTCGGGAATGCATACATTGCAGTACCTTAAAACATGATTGGCAGTAAATTACTAAAGATTTAACCACAAAAACTAGTTGTGCAGAGCAAATTACTAAAGTATTATACCCAAATCAGGTGGCAGCAAATCTAACGATTTTCCCATATAACAGTTGGACAGAAACAAATACTAAGATTTACCCTAAAACAGTTTATGCTGCAAATACTAAGATTTTACCCAAAAAACAGTTGGGCGGCAAATTACTAGATTTACCCAAAACTAGTTGGCAGATAAAAATTACTAACGATTTACCAAAAACAGTTTAGGCAGCAAATACTTAAGATTACCCAAAAAACAATGTATGGCAGCAAAATACTTAAGATTTACCTCAAATAACAGGTTAGCAGTCAAATAATACTAAGATTTTACCCAAAATAGTAAAGGCGTCAAGCAATTTGAATAGTATCTAAGATGTACCTACAAAATTTGGCAAGCAATTAATAATATAAGATTACTCCAAACACAGTTTGGCGTAAGCATATACTATAGGATTACCCAAAAACAGTTAGGCAGCAAATACGAGATATTTACCCAAAAACAGTTAATACAGCAAATTACTACCGAATTTTACCCAAAAACAGTTGGCAGCAAACTAAGATTAATACCTCAAAAAGGTTTTGGCAGCAAATACATACGATATATTAACCCCAAAAAAGTAGTGGTCAGGGCAAATACTTAAGATTTACCCAATAACAGATTGGAGCAAATACTAAGATGATACCTCAAAAACAGTTGGACATGCAAATACTATAGATTTACCCAATAACAGTTTAGCAGCAAATACTTAAAATTTACCCAAAACATTCAGTAAATACTAAGATTTACCCAAAAAAAGTTGGATGCAAATACTAAGATTTACCCAAAACAGTTTGCAGCAAATACTAGATTTACCCAAAACAGTTGGCAACAAACTAATACTAAGATTTACCCAAAACAGGTGGCAGCATAGATTTCTAAGATATTACACAAATAACAGTTGGCTAGCAAATACTAAGATTTTACCCAAAAACAGTTACTAGCTAAAAAACTAAGATATTACCCAAAAATATAAGCAGTTGCAGCAAATACTAAGATTTACCCAAAAAGTTGGCAGCAAATACTAAGATTTACCCAAAACAGTTGGCAGCAAAAACTAAGATTTACCCAAAACAGTTTGGCAGCAAATACTAAGATTTACCCAAAAAAACAGTTAGCTGCCAAATACTAAGATTACCCCAAAATCAAGTTGGCAGGCTAATAATACTATTAAGATTTACCCAAAACAGTTGGGCAGCAAATACTAAGATCTATTTACCCAAAACTAGTTTGGCAGCATATTACTATGATTTTACCCTAAAAATACAGTGGCAGAAAATACTAAGATTTACCACATAAACAGTTATGGCAGCAAATACTAAGATTACCCAAAACAGTGGCAGGGCAAAATACTAAGAGAATACCCAAAACAGTGGCTATAGCAAATACTTTAAGAATATACCCTCAAAATAACCATAGTTTGGCAGTACATATAATAATACTAAGATTATTACTCACAAATAACTAGATTTTATTATTAAAATTACATAGCAAATACTAACTAAGATTTACCCAAAACAGGTTAGGCTAGACATAATACTATAAGAATTACCCCAAATAATCATAGTTTTAGCAGACAACTTATTCAATCGAGTCTTCATATTACAGTAGGCTTCTATGGCTTTAAGCTAAAAATTTACTACCTAAAATAGATGGTAGCAAATACTAAGATTTACCCAAAACATTTAGAATAAGATAATAATAATATAAGATATTAACCATAAAACATATGTTAGGCAATACATAAATACTATAGATTTTTACCCTAAAAACTCAGATTTGAGCTATAGGCAAAAAAATTACTATAATAGATATTACCCAAATATCAAGTAGGCAGACAAATACTTAAAAATTTACACCTTAATAAACATAAGTTGCTTAATTTACTAAGATTTATCCATAAATACTAAGTATAGAGCAGCAAATTACTAAGATTTACCTCCAAAACAGTGTGCACAGCATTAATACTCATAAAGAATATTTATCACCAAAACACTAGTATTAGGCATGCTCAAATTACTTAAATATATTAACTATATAATCAGTTTAAGTCTACATATAAATACTAAGATATTTATTATCTCCTCATAATATGCAGTTGGCGGTCATATTATATGAATTTGACTTAAGATTTACCCAAAACAGTTGGTGCGATGCAAATTTAACTAATAGATTTAACTACAAAATAACAGTTGGTCATACATATAAATACTTAAAGATTTTACACCAAAACATGTATGGTCAGCAAATATAAGGCATATATTACTACTCCAAATAACTCAGTTGTGCATATATAATACTAATGATTTACCCAAAACAGTTGGCTGCAAATACCATATCCGTAGATAATTTAAATACCCTACCAAATATACGTGATTATGGCAGACAATATAACTCATATAAGATACCAAATAACACTAGAGTGGCAGCAAATACTAAAGTAGATTTACCCAAAAAACAGTTGGCAGCAATATACTTAAAGATTTACCTACTAAAAACATTATGATTGTGGCAGAATATAACTAAGATTTACCCAAAATCAGTTAGGCAGTCAAAATACTAAGATATTTACCCAAAACAGTTTGGTTCACTGTCAAATATACTAATAGATTTCTCTCCAATAATAACATATTGGCATGCAATAAAATTACTCAAAGTTATTACCAAAAGTGTTTGGCTAAGCAAATACTAAGTAATTTAATCCTACAAAATACAGTTGTGACAGCAAATACTAAAAAGATTTATACCAAATACAGTTAGGCTCAGGGCTAAAATACTAAAAATTTTACCCAAAAACTAATATAGTTGGCAGTCAAAATCTAAGATTTATATTACTCATAAAAACAGTTTATATGGCATGACAATTAACTATCTCTCGAATTTTACCTCAAATACAGTTTGGCTAGCATATAATTACTAAGATATTACCCCAAAACAGTTGGCAGCAAATACTAAGATATTTACCAAAACAGTTTAGGGCAGAGCAAATTACTTAAAGAATATTTCCTCCAAAATTAGTTTAGGCGCATAATTATACTAAAGTTATTTTACCCAAAACTAATATTATGGTACTGAAGCATTAATACTATAAAATTTACCCAAAATACAGTGTGGACAGCAAGTATCTAAGATTTATTTTTCACCAAAATCAGTTTAGGCAGTCAATATACTGAGATTACCCTATAAAACATTATCAGAAATTACTACGATTTTATCCTCCAAAATCTTAAGTGCAGCCAAATATCTAAAGTATTTTACTCACTAAAACAGTTGGTACAGCATAATACTACGTTATATTTACAAAGAGTTATGGCAGTGCAAAATTACTAAGATTAATATCCCAAAAACTGTTGGCAGCATAATATATAAATATACTAAGAATTATTATCCCATAAAATACATGATTTGGACTAAGCAAATTTTACTAAGATTATTTACCTCAAAACATGTTAGCTCAGCAAATACTTAAAAATATACCCACAAAAACATATAATATATATATATAATATAATATAGTTATAGTGGCAGCATATTATACTAAAAGATATTTTTTACCCAAATAACTCCAGTTTAGGCAGGCAATATACTAAAGATTTACCCTCAAATAACAGTTGTGCCAGCATAATACTTAAGATTTACTCCAATAACACAGGCTCCATAACTGCAACTAAAGTATTTGCACAAAGCACATTTAAAACTCAAAAGTTAAAAGGTTTACTTTCATGATACAGGCTCCATAACTGCAACTAAAGTATTTTCACAAAGCTCATTAAAACTCAAAGCTTAAAAGATTTACTCCAATAACACAGGCTCCATAACTGCAACGAAAGTATTTGCACAAAGCTCATTAAAACACAAAACTTAAAAGTTTACTTCCATGATACAGGCTCCATAACTGCAATTAAAGTATTTGCACAAAGCTCATTAAACTCAAAACTTAAAAGATTTACTTTCATGATACAGGCTCCAAAACTGCAACTAAAGTATGTTTAGTAGAAAAGAGAGAGCGTACAATTTTAAGTTCAAAATCTTCTGACTTTTATTTTAATAATTATATTATTAAGGAGAGCGAGAGTAATACGAACAACGACAATTATTGATATTATATTTTTATGGATCTATAGTTAAAAAAACACGAATTAGACAATTTATAATCATATTATCCAATACGTACAGTATTTATCTTTAATGGACCACACCCATAACACTATTACAAGATATGACACTAGTCTGCTCTTGTTTACAATTTTGATATAACTTGCTTTTATGAAAAAACATCGCCCTGCATCTTATCCGTTGCCCTTTTATCCCTCGGTTTCTCTTCTTGCTGAATTCCATGTTCAAGTCCTCTCACAAACCCCAGAGTCAGACTACATTAGGTTAAAGTCAGATATTTACCAGAGGTAATAAAATATTACAAGCATTTGTTGTATAAAATCATAAAATTTTTGAAAAATCCTCGCAAAACTAAATTAAAATAAACCATGTCACAACTACTTGCAAGAAATGGGTAAAAAATTATATTTAGTGTTAGAAAAGGCGCGTATAATATGATATTTAGGATCTTCGATTTAAATATAATTTATTTCGATTAACCAATACATACCAAGGTTTTAATAACTCTAGATTTAGAGACATATCTTCTTGAATGGAGAGAAACTAGTAAGCACATAAACAAATATTGAAATTTCATGTTAAAAAACGTCATTTTAAGACACCTGAAAAAATTTTCTTAAAAAACTAATTTAACTCCAGCATTAAAAAAAAAAGGCTTTCACTTTTCTGCTTTAAATGAGATAAGTGATTGAAAAATTAATTCCAATGAAAAAACAACATTATAAATTCCTATTTTCCCTTTATTATTATTAAATCCCCTTTACACATTATTATCATCAATTCTCTTTTATTTTTTAAACACAAAAACGACTTAAAATATAATTAAATGTCTCAATATGAAAATTGAAAAGACACACCGTAACTTCCTATTTTCAGAGGAGAGAGTGTTCTTCGAGGCTCTCTTATCTGTAAATGTCAATGATAAAGGTCCTTAACAGAAAAGGGTGTTTTGATGTTATTTGTATAAAGACAATTTGTATATGTAAGATAAATTAATAATCAGATCAAAATTCAAAACACGGGTATTCGTCAACTGTAAACTAATGCAAAAGTTATAAAATAGTAGTTTGGTAGCAATCCTTTCTGAGCCTTTAATAAAAAATTATGTATGCACCAGAAATATAATGGAAGATTTCATGTCTTCATTATTAAAAATTATTACGTAACCTTACATTTCATATTAAACAACCGAACTAAGTATTGGGTCTAATAAAATGTTTTTAAAAAACGGCCTTTTGAAATTTCAAGCTTTTAAAATCTTTAGGACAAGTAATGAAGTAAATACAAGATATAAATAAAAATAAAACTCTTCTCTCTCACTCGGCTCTCTCTCTCTCTGAATATTAGAGCAGCATTCTGAGAGTAGAATATGCACAAACAGTGTAAATTAAGGGTTAAAATGAAAATCTTTTCAAAAATTTTCACTATCAACCTATCTCAAAAAACGAGTCATAAAAGTTCTTCAGATTTTTAAAAAAACATTAATTTTAATACCGGGTAACATACTATACACATTCATATATTTACAAAACAAATCTTGAAAAATAGATATGTACGTTATTTAGAGGTTTCATTAGATGTGAAGGTTATTAAGGGCGGTAAGGCGTAATTTTAGAAGTTAAATTTTTTTATTAAAACGAGGTTTTTCACAACTAATGAAAATATTTGGTATAGTAAAACAAATTTGAAAATTTTCAGTTAAAAAACCGATCAGTGTAAGAAAACAGCCTAAAACTATTTAAAAATATAACTTCTCCCACTGGATCAAGGGCACAAATTTCAATGAAAACAGCATTCAGTTTTTTTTGAAATTCTGAAAATACCGTTAAAACTCAAATTTTAGATTTAACAAATATAGTCTGGGATTTTCAATGCTCTCGCAAAATTTATGAAAAAAATTTGAAGCTTTTAAGTAAAATCTAAGTTTGTAATGTGAAAAATTTAAGAAAAAGCGTTTTTAGAAAGTTAAAATTTTTTAATTAAAACACAGGTTTTCACTACTAAGGAAATATTTGGGTATATAAAAAAACAAATATGTTGAAATTTATTAAAAAAACGTCAATTTTTAACACCTTAAAAACTATTAATAAACAATTTCCCAAGCATAACACTGTCCATAAAGGAAAATGTTGTCAATTGCTGAACAATACATTTTTTAAAGTGGAAAAACCGTTATTAAAAACTCAATTTTAAGATTTACCAAATAATTTCAAATGTTGAAATTTAGGAAAAATCGTACTTTTAAGAGTTCTAAATTTGTAAAGTCAAAATTTAAGAAAAAGCGTAATTTTAGAAGCTGAATTTTTTTATTAAAACAGGTTTTCACAACTAATGAAATATTTGGTATATAAAAACAAATATTGAAATTTCATTAAAAAACGTCAATTTAAGACACCTAAAACTATTAATAAATTCGTTTTCCTGCTTTTGAAATTGCATTTCATGAAACACATTATTTTTTATCAAAAAATGCTGAAAATATCCGTTAAAAACTCAATTTTAAGATTACGCGAAATAATTTCAAATGTTTGAAAATTTATGAAGGAAAAATCGTACCTTTTAAGAGGTTCTAAATTTGTAATGGTGAAAATTTAAGAAAAAGCTGTAATTTTAGAGTTAAAAATTATTTTATTAAAACAGAATATCAAATAAATGAAATAGTTTTGGTATTATAAAAAACAAATATTTGAAATTGTCACTTAAGAAAAGAAACGGAAATTGCTCATCAATTTATAA
>JABUQX010071853.1:42500-57848 GCA_015478945.1 Trachelipus rathkii | reverse complement strand
CCATATATTAAATTGTAAAATTTCGTGTACGTATACAATACTAGATCTGGTCTATAATCTTCACTTTAAGTTTTTTAAGAGCGAGTAAAGCCTAGAAATTCTTTACGTACATTGAGATCCTTATCAACGAAGCGAACAAAAAATCGATAGCTGTTCTGTTCCGGATTATGTCTGCTGCCTCGTCTGCTAAAGAGAGAAATATTTTTACAATTGTTTTACTTCATTCACAATTTGGTTACATATCAACTTTCCACAAATAAAATAAGTTCATTCTGAATCATATGTGATGTGTATTTAGCTTTACTCCGCTTGATTTCAAAATGTTCCACAAGAACATCTTCAGCTTTTACTCTGAATTTGAGCAATTCGGAAAATTGACTGTATCTGCAGTGCTACCTCTTAATAGCGACATCATAAGTGAAACAAAAATTATTAAAGTAGAAAATTAAATAGGTGCCAATTTTTACCTATTTTTGTTAATAAATAAAGCTCAGCAACATGCAGGTGCTCAGTTACACTAACACGCTTCATTTTATATATTACTCGTTTTAAAATTTCTTGCTGCTATCCACATCTAATAATATTAGATTGTGCTTCTACTGAGGCATCTTTATGCCTTCTGAATTGCATGCACTTGCACATGAATGCATGTATTTTTCTTAAATGTTTTACAGATAAAGGAGCCAAATACTGTCTCTTTTGAGTAGCTAATGTCTTAACATTAAGCCACACAAACTATACATAAACGACTCCTTTCAATTATTTAGAATACGCTAGCAAGAAATTGTGCAGATCTAGCCAATTCATAAAGGAAAGGAGTTTTTCCTCTTTAGCATCTTAATATTGTACATAATTGGTGGTTTGTACGGGTTTTGTTAATAAGTCAAAACTTTTAATCTTTAATAAATTGATTCTAATTATGTAATTCCAAATCCAGACTTTTTCCTCTGTACACTATATCCCAAGTCGGCCAACACTACGAAATTTAATATTCCTCGAATAACAAGATTGAGCTGTCTAAATACCAACTTGAACTACATCAACATTACTAGAACCAGCACTAAAGGGTCGTAGTTTGTTCAATCACAAATGAAAAACTTTATCAATCCTAGGCCTCTTTTAATTATAAGCTTATCCATATTTTTCAGGATTACTTTGTCATGATATAATAATAATATTTTTATCCACCTCCACTACTTCTTTCGGCTTCTCAAGCACACAAGCAGTTACTTCTCTTCCCAGAACTATTTGCAAAAAATTTTTCCCCATTTAACAGTCCTCAATATCTCATCTATAATTTCCTATTAAGATGTAGAGCATATAAAAAGCTATTATGCATTAAAATCTTTAATATGAATATTAAAAAAAAAAATACCTACAATTCAGAATTATTTTCAAACGTCTTACGATTCTCTGATTGCGGCAACAACGAATGCATGGATAGAGGTATACATGAGCGGCGTTGACAAGTCTGGCCAGGGTAGACATGGCCCTCCCCTACATTTTCCAGCGCACAAAGATATCTTCTAAGATAAAAAAAAATAGGCTTTTCGTAATATATATATATATATAATATATAAATATATATTATATATACTTATATATATTAATATATATAATATATATATATATATATATATACTATATATACTATATATATATATATGATACAATAAATATACATATATATATTAGTATATCGTTTAGCCATGTGATTCTTAAAAAAAATTAAATTGTGAAATTCTCAGGAGATTCAAGAACCTAGGGGGCGGCCATGGCGCCTACCCTGCCCCCCCATAACGGCGCCCCATGGTAATATATTATATATAATTATATATTATATTTATTATATAATATATTATACTATAATATATATTACTATATATATATATATAATATAGGGGAACATATATAATTAAATTATATATATATATATATATATATATATATTGGATGAAAAGGGAATGCATGATGCAGAGTGCAGTAGGAAAGGTGTGAATGCAGACTCCTCACTTTCTGGAAAGTCAGGGAAAAAAAAATTGGTCAGGGAAAAGTCAGGGAAACATTTTAAGATATGCTGAAAGTCAGGGAAATTTTATTTAAAATTTCAAAAATCAAATATGAAATGATCCATGGACCAAGTTGCATATTTTTTTGATATATTTTTTTTCCTTACTGTATAATTGTGGAATAAGATGTATTTGATAAGTGAATGAAAAGGATGGGTGAGGAATGACATTCCATAAATCTACTTCTATCCTGTTTCTTTCTATTTTTAGTTCACTATTACCTACTATTCCTATTCTGTTCGTAGAGGTTGTTCCAAGTTCATCCTTTTGATTGGTGATTGGTGTATGGATGTGTTTTAGCTGTATGACATGATCTTAATTCTGTTTATATCTTTTTCTTTATTAGGGGATTTATACTTTTTGAGTTTTTTTTTTTTTTTTGTAGGTTTGACGAAGTGATTTTGTTTTGTGCAGTTGAAGGTATTTATTATTTATTTATAAAATGACTTCGAACATCAAAAGAAAAAACTAAACTTTATTACGGAAACCAGTGGTTGGACGTTCAAACTTGAACCCACAGTTTATCAGGTGGTTGGGTATAGGACCTGATAGTCCCAAGGCATACTGTAAAGTATGAAAAAGAAACTTTGATCTATCTAAACATGGGATGCCAACCGAAGTTTTCACATTCATGAGGGGAAACTCATTGAATTTAATCAAAACTCGGCAAGGACCAACCATCTTTGAAAAACTTTTTCGTTATGTGTTCTAATAATTAGTGAAAGTGTGAAAGTGTGTGCACTGAAATTATGCCATTTCATCAACTTCTAATCATACTCAACCGATGGTAAATGACCTTGAGTGTTCTATTAATAAACCAACCAAAACCAGTTTATAATCAGTTTCATCTTTTTTGCATTAAAGATGATGTTTACAGGATCTGAAATACTATGGGCATTAAAGGTGGTGGATGATAAAATGTCTTGAAATCGGTGCAGATATAGGGGAAACATTTAAATGTTTCCAGAGAGCTGTAGCTTCAAATTTTAAAAATGCGGCGATGAAATGTACTATGTGATTAATCAGTGGACTTGCTCCCATTTTCTAGGAAAGCAAAAGCACATTTACATCTTCTACTTTGCAGTGAAGCTCATTCTACCCTTGAATTTGAAATTCAAAAATATTTGGATGGTGATTGTCTTTCTAAGAGACTTGATTAGTTTTTTTTTTTTTCATATAGTACCTGGGAATCAATGGTATGTGGAATTGTGGCAAACATTATAAATTAGGAGCCTGATATTTTCGCATGGATATGCGACAGTGGAAGGGGCTGTTTTCTAATAAATTAAGCAATTTTAGTCGAGAATCTGAAAGAACATAGCCTGATTTCTCAAAAAAGAACAGTGCACAAAGCTATAAGATCTCATGAAAGTAATTCATAAAGTTCCTATCACTCAATAAATGTTCTGAAAATGTAAGAGCTGCCCATAGAAGATATGAAGAACATCTCACAAGAGTCAAACAGAATCAAAAGAAGAAGATAATAAAAAGGTTGAAAAAATGAAAAAAATATCCCATACAAATCATATAAAACATTGCAGTAAGAGCAGAGAAAAGATGTAAAACTGTAAGCTTTGAACAGAAGAAGACGCTATAAAATCAAAACTTCAGAGCTTGAGAAGAAAAAGTTAACCTAAATCTCCCCATTAGAACTTTTGTGATCACAGTGGACGGTTATTCACCTAGTCCATTAATGTAAGCGTGTGTTAATTTATTTCCTTTTGTATAAATAAAACTTTTACTTTTGCGAAAAAATAAAAAGGAGCGTGCGTTGGATGGCATGGAAGTGAGAGGCCTGATTACTAAAAAACAATAAAAGTCCTATTTGTTTTACTAAATTCACCATGAATGATGAACATGCAAAAGTAAATTTTTCATAATATAGTATGAACTGAGTAATAGGCATGCGAATGAATGATTAATAGATATTTTAATACACCAAAAGTAACGAACACGCTGGTCAGGGAAAATTTGCGGATTTGGTCAGGGAATGTCAGGGAAATCAAATTCAAAATTTCAGTGTGAACCCTAGGGTAGCAAGGTGGCTGGTGCAATTAAATCATTGGTGGATGTAAAGGGACTAAGTATTGAGTGCACTAGGGTCTTACATGTGAGTATGTTCTTACCTGTGTTAATGTATAGTAGTGACACTATGGTCTGGAATAAGAGGTATAGATCTAAAGTTCAATGTGTTCAGATGGACAATCTTAAGAACGTGTTTGATGTGAGAAGAATTGATAAAATGAGGAATGAATGGATTAGAGAGTTGTGTGATGTTAAGAAAAGGGTAGTTGAGAGAATAAATGAAAGTTTGCTGAGACGGTTTAGTCATGTGGAAAGGATGGATGATAGTCGGTTGGTTAAGCGGATGTATATATAATGGTGAGTGTGTTGGGAATCGACTGGCTGGGAGACCAAAGAAAAATTTGCTCAAGGCAGTAAAGGAATGCCTGGAGGAGAGAAATGTGAATTTGGCAAAGGTGAGAAGAAAGGTGCATAATAGGAGTGAATGGCAGGGTTTTGTGAGGGGGTATAGTTATGGCCCACCTGGGTCAAGGATCCAAGGAATGAACTCCACATTGACGAGATGCCATAGTGAGGGTCCATTGCAGTCCTGTGAAACTCTATGGTGGATTTTCTGACTGCGACAAGTTCTCACTAAAAGGTATAAAGAGGGTGGTAAGGCTGGGCTTTCTTTTCAACTTGCATCATATTCTAATTGTCCTAATACCCCTTCCCATACCCCTAGGTTGCGCATCATCATCTTTTCGTACATAATTAATCCATTTCTTTGCTCTATTCAAACCTACTTGTTCTCCACTACCCCATTCACATCCCTACTGCCCATCATCTTCTTTGTACAATATCTCCACAGGTGAAGCTCTGAACCACACATATCACACTACTTCACATAGCCAAATCTATCCTTTCTGTTCACACATTCACTATACACCCTACCCATAAAACTTATTTTCCCCCTCATACCTCATTATATTCTGATCTCCCATGTCCTCTCCCTCGATTTGTCATCTCACTTGATACATCCCCAACCTGTCCTCTTTAGACATCTACACCTCTCAACATCCCCTATACTATCTGTGTTCGCTGTATTCATAGGACACATATGCAAAGTGAAACTGTGACCTACAGATTATACACTCCCTAACATTCCCAAACCGATCTCTTCCATTCAATCTTTTACCATCTACCCTCTCACCATTGGCATTTCCAGGCCCATCACTATCTCTTCTTTGATACCTCTGCCTTCCATACCAGCCCTTACCTGCTTCTTCTGACACGTTCACTCAATCACCACTTTTTTTCCTAATCCCTCATAGACATTAACCAATGCATCCCTAAATGTTTTAAAATCCCACTCTCCCATACCACAGTAAGCTAATACCATCTGTTTCTGATTAGTACCAACACTTGCTCCCTCCAATAGATGTACGCATTTTGTCTTCATCCAAATCAAGCTTATCCACAATCTTACACTTCTATTCCAGCAATTCATATATTCCCTCATGGATTCATTATTTTTCCTTTTTATATAAAAGTACTCACATATCCGTTCATATGTCTGTTTCTCTTTCCCATACTTTTTATCCAACTTAATAATAATCCCTTTCATACCTTTTTCATAACTCAAAGACTTCCAATCCAAATCACAAACGCATTCAAATGCCTTGTTACCCAAACTTGAACAAAACCTTACCCACAGGTTTTTTCACACTTCCCCACATACATCATACCATACTTTCATTTTCTTTTTCCATGTACTGTACTTTTCCATATTCACCTCTCTATCAAACCTGGGACATGCCTGATGAACACGCCTCTCAATAAATTCTACTCTCTCTACCACCACTACCTTCACCATCTCTACCCATGATTCACCTCTAATAGATCAACTAACGTATCGCCATACACAGTCAGAGAAACCACACATTTTAAAATACAACCATTCATATGGTAAAAAACGGTCGTAAGCTCAAGAAAGAACATGGAATTTTATCAGAGGCATTCATATGGTAAAAAACGGTCGTAAGCTCAAGAAAGAACATGGAATTTTATCAGAGGTTCCTACAATGTGCAAAGGTAAATCAATTTCAAATGATGAGAAAGTTGCTGCACATGCATTTTACAAATCAGATGAAATAAATTGTATAAGGAAAAGATCTTAGATTTCTAAAACGGCGATTTTACCAAATTTTGAGATATACTTAGTATAATTGACTAGGATAAAGAGTTTAAAGACACTATTTTATCATGTGACTACTCAATGAACACACAATACTGAACACTCGCACTATTGTTTCTCTACTCTCTACTGTTCATTAATCCTCTTATACACCTACTCTTACTTCTCTCTTCTCAAGTTTACGTCCAATTCAACTTCTATCTTCAATTGTTTTATCCTTTATTACTTACAAATTAATCCCATAATCTAATACTTAATAACTAAAACATATAGGCAAGATTAAATAAACAAATCGCTAACTATCTAAAACTCAGTCTAAATTCTACATTACAGCCTGTCTTTAAACAGACTCACTAGACATAGAAAAACTAACTAGATCATCATTTCGTCTTCTTCACAACATCTTCAAACCATAAGCTACATCTGTAAAAAGCAGAAGCAGAAAAACTATATATATATATATATATATATATATATATATATATATATAAAAAGAATATATATAGAAACACTATAAAATAGATTATGATATATTATATATCATATATATATATAATATAATACCTTATATAATATAATACCTATATATATATATACTATAAATACCGTGACAATTTATATTATATACTATATATACTATAACTATATAATATATTATTACATATATATACATCATCAGTATAATATATAATATATATAGATATGATATATAATATATAAACTATCATATATAATATATAAAAGAAACTGAATATATTAAGAACCATCGCTGGCATAGACTTCACAAACAATAAACAAACATCCACCACCATATACAAACAATACATTCGCCCAACTTTAAACTACGCTTTTCCAACTTGGCACCTATTACTGACTAAAAATAACCTAAAGAAACTCCAAACAACACAACACAAAAAGTTCTAAGAAACATAAGAGAACAATCAACACCACCACAACAACACCTACATGAAGAAACCAAAATTCTATAGACACACAACTGGACATGATAGGCACACAATTTTTTCCATAACCTGAACACCCCAACAACCATGCTACATTGCACTCTCTAACCCCAGCCACCACAAACTCAAACAACCTGCTCCTTCACCAGCTCTATATTACAAACATTCTGAACATTTCACCTCCACCAAACATCCACACGACACTAACAGAAAACCACTTAAGACGCAGACCACCAAACAACATTTTAAACAAACACCTACCAGAAATAGCACCAGAATTCAACTCGCTACCAAGAATCAGTCAGTCATCCTTGCGAAAGCTAAGATGCAGAGACCACCCTAAATTGCAATACTACTAACACATTCAACCTTAGCCAAACCACCACAAGCATCTGTCAATACCGTAACCAGATTCCAGAGGACACACCCCACTTCTTTCTCTCATGTTTAACTTAACAATCAACATAGAACATATCATCCGCTGGAGGAAACTTGGTGGTATCTGCAGGTTACTGCTCGATCTGCTGGTAGTGAGGCCCCATCTCCACATGATGGGGGGGTACGCGTGAGAAGATACTATAATATTATAGCTATATAGCCTATATATATCATATATCTATAATATATTAATATATATATATCACCCTATCCCTTTTACTATACATATTATTATATATATATATATGATATACTATCTATATATACTTAACCTCTATTACAGAATATATCATACTTCATTAAATACTATAAATATATTATGAATATACCATACATAATATATATATATTATTATACTAAATAATATATATATAACTATATCTACACTATATATATATAAGTATATATATAGATACTATATATAATATATATATATATATATATATAATATATATATAACTAATATATATACTATTATACTAATGACTATATATCTTCCAGTAATCACACAATGCGCAACATCTCTATAGTTTTAAAACCAAGATTTAACTTATTAAATAGCAATTTTGATGGCTACAAGTTAAAATCAGATCCACCAAATTCAGTTTACACGAAAAAAATTGAGGATGGTAAGTATCTTAGCAATAAGTGAATGAATAAAACGATGATTATTTTGTTCAATCTTGTTTCATACTTGTAATCTTTCCTTGCAAATTAAAAAAGTAGAAATATTGCCATTCATAGTCCAAATGTATCACATTTGCTATCTACAATACAAGTTCATTTTCCTATTCAATATATTTTCCATCAGAAATCAAAGTTCAGCTTACCTCTCTTGACCTTGTGATATTAAATTTAAGATATCTTGTAGGTTAACTTAAAAAAGAAAAAAAAATACATATATTGTAGCTGAAAGCCAAAGGTTAATAATTTGTGAAACATTTTCTATATATCATTCTCACTCAACATAAACAAGTTTGATTTTCTTTTCATATAGCCCTTGAATCTTTTTGGAATTAGTTGTACTGTAACTGGTTATCTTCTGAAAGTTGGATAAAGAATCAGAGATCCTTAACTCTGCTTCTTTATCCCAGGGGCAATTATATATACCATATATTAATAGCAAACTTTCATTTGAATTATATTTTTTCTTTTTATAGGTATTTACTGCAAAGATAGACAAGAAACAGCATGTTATTTATATACCAGAATGGAAACTCTGCACAATCATCTGTTTTCAGATCCCTTTGAATTGAACACAGTGTATGTGTTTAACAGCAAGGGCCATTTGTTAATGTATATTTTTTCTGATGTAAGGAGGTTATGATTTTACATTATGAAAAAGAATTTTTTTATTCAATTGCCAGATCTTTAAAATATGTAAATTAAACTTTAATGTTATATGCCAGCTTATTTGTTTCAAAAATAAGTTGAATTAGCATGCAATAAATTTATTGATTTTCAGACATATTTATCAACCCCATATGTTGTTTGGCAAGAAAATATAAAGATTAATAGTGAAGAAATTGAGAATAATAGCACTTCATGTCATACTTTCAAATATTTTCCTACAATTACATTCCCATCAACTCAATTTGCAGTGACATCAAATGGTTGTGGGATTTTAAACATTCTTGAAACTGGTGACCGAAAGCTTGGTTTATCATGGGTGGTAAGTTTTAAAAAAAAATTCTAGATATTTCTATTTCTCGTTGGAAAATAGTATATTTTTTTCACTAAAGTCCATCCTGTTTACCTTAATTCGTAGATAATACAGGTGGTTTTTGTTGAAAACATAACTAGTGCAAAATAGTTGGATTTTGAAACAAATTAATCTATCCATTTAAACATTTTCTTTCAAATAGCCACTTACACCTAGCTTTGGTATATTATTTTAAAGGACTATGTTATGTGTATTATTTTTCGACCTTCACTCTCACTATCCTACCAATTCAGTGCCATAATTATTTTGCCCCATCTTATTCCTTAGCTCTTTAAGCAATACCATAAATTTTTGTTTTCCTATTTACTTAGTCTTCTTTCCTCTTAACCTTTTTACTTTTTTACTTAGTTAAGTTAGATGGAGATGGGAGAGAAAAACAATCTTCCCATCTTCATCTAACTTAACTGATTTATGGTTCTTTTCTTGCCTACAGCTCCCATTAACCCAAGTTATTGTCAGATCCCTTACCTACTTATTTCCCATCACTACCGCATATTATTTTTAATGTCAAGTTTAGATCTCTAAAGGGTCTCTTTATTCTTGATCAACATAAAAACAACTGCAAATTCTCTTGCCAAAAATTAGTTATATAATAATAATAATAATAATAATAATTACTTACTAATAATGTTAGTTACTTAATAATAATAATATAATGTTACTTACCCCTTAAATTTTTAAAAAGCATTGTGCTAAAATTAATTTTAATTTTTGGTAATTTTCTTTTTTTTTTTATTTACATCTACAGAATCTGAAAGAATTGAATGTCTGTAGTGGTGAACTTGTAAATTCTCTCTTCACTGATTCTACTGAAGAAGGAAAATCTAAGCAAGAAATTCATTGTCTCCTACTTTCTATTTTAAGTCCTCAGGAATTGAAAGATGGTGACCTTTGTCAAAATATTAATGAAGATCTTATTCGTCCAAAAGTGTCAACACTTCACATCATATATTGGTTTACTTTTGAATTTAATGGTATTATTAATTATTATTATTATTATTATTATTATTATTATTATTTTTTTATTATTATTATTATTACCTGTCCCTTGCTTCCCCATAATTGGGGGTAGGGTTTATGTAGATGATAATGCCCAGTTTTGACTTGTACAAAAGTTCATTTCTAGCAACTTTACATTTTTCTTTAGTTCGCATTTTTTGTTTTTGTAAGTAGAAAAGTTAAGCTTAAGTTAGTTAAGTAAGTTAGTTAAGTTAGCGGTAAAGCACCACATATTTTAAAATTTATTTTATTAGAAGTAACTGAGAATTGCAGAAAAAAAAATTGTATCATCAGTGAATGTCAAAATTCCCTAACTGTAATAAAGTTTTCCTTTTTCTTTTTTTTTATAGTTTTTTTTTAAAAGAAATGATAGTCTTTACTTTTCGTACTTTTATGAACACTTTTGTGTAGGTCCCAAAACCATTATTATTGGGCTCCAAGGACCGAAACATCCCCTAGTAGCCATCCTCTACGTCTATGTATATTTTATATTAAATGCTTATTTTAATGACAAGAATACTGTAAATAGGTCTTTGACAGAATAAAGTTTTTGATATTATTTATTTTTATTATTATTATTATTCATATTTATTATTTTATTTATTTTTAAAATGATTTAAACAATATACTTATATACATATTATTTATGTAATATATATATATATAATATATATATATATACTATATATATATATATTATATATATATTATAATATATATAATATATACTATATATATATATATATATATTATAAATATATATATATATATATATATATATATATATTATATATATATATATGATGGTGATAAATTTGGTTTTAGAGCGACATCTAGAAGAGCCACAATCCATATCGCAAAAACTACAAGAGCCACAGGAAAGGAATAATTGCTGGGAATTGCTGTCCAATTTTGGGCGGAAATGGTGAAAAAAAAAAAAAAAAAAAATAAAACAAAGAAATATATCTCAAAATACAAAAGCTACAGCGAAAAGGAATACATTTTTGGAATCTTGGTAAAATTTTAGATAGGAAATGTAGAAAAAAATAAAAAATAAAAAATATTATTGTTAATATTTATAGTAATATGATTAGAAGCCTATTTAGAGACCTTTTATTGGTACTCGTTAAAATTAAATAGACTTTCTATTAAAATTTGCTTTGTATTCTTTACGAAAGATACCCCAAGGGTATGCCGCACCGATGGCAGGAGTCGGGGTCTCTCGGCCTTCCGGGGAATACGGGGTAGGACTAATTCCCCCCCCGGGAGGGTCTCGGAACCCCGCTCTTGGTATTTGGATGTTCGCGGGGTTCCTCCGGCCCCTCCCCTACGGGTATGAAAACGTCCCCCCCTGTGTTCCCCGTCTGCTCGAAGCCCCCTAAAAAAAAATAGCCCAATATTTTATTTTATTTATTGTATTTTATTTATTTATTTTTTACATTCCTAACTAAAATTTTACAAGGATGCCCCAAACATGTATTCCTTTTCGCTGTAATTATTGTTTTGAATTATGATTTTTTTTTCATTTTTTTTTTTTTTTTTTTTACATTTCCGCCTAAAAATATTGCACAGGATTCAAACGAATGTATTCCTTTTTCTGTAAACTATTGTGTTTTTTGAGATTGGATCGATGATAAGTTACGCGCTAAACCCAAACTTTCCCCTAATATACATTTATTATAACATATTATATTATATTATTCTATATACATGTATATAAAAGTATATTATATTAACTCAATCTTATCTTTCTCTATAGAGTTTCCAGTACAAGGCTTCGCTTGATCTCCGAAATAAAAATAATAATACCAATGTAATATCATGCAAATATAAGAATCTTACAAAAGAAAAAGTAAATAGTTAGCGGCATTGATCTTTTTTTGAGCTTCACCAACAGGTGTGAGGAAGTATGACAGTGACAAATTTATCTATTTTTATGCTTAATTTAGAATAAAATATACTTGTATTACATCGGAATATTATTCACCTCTCTAGTTGAAATGTAGCTATTAACTTTATTAAAAACTTATATAAAGGTAATGCGAATAATAATTACAGCATTAAAAATAAATGTAATCTTATTGTTTTTAAATATTCGTATTCATGCTCGATAAGGCTAAATCCAGCGTTTACTTCATCCTCCTTAAAATAACAGGTTGCGTGCCGTAAATCTCTATTAAAAAGAATATTCATTTTCTTTTAAATAATTAAAATTATCCCAACTGTTTATATTGTCAATCGTTTAAACCCTATTAGGATGGGTCTTAATAGGAATGCGTTTCCGGATAAACTTGTTTCTTTTTAAATGTAATATATTATTATAATAGCTTCATTAGTAGTATTTAATGTAGTTAGTACAAAATTTTAAACTGAATTAGTACAATGTTCTCGAGATGGTCCGCATCGGTTTTGGTTACCAATTGATATCCTTTTATTCATTATTAGGACTTGATATTATTTAAGTATAAATATAATTAAGGGTAGTTTGACTGACCAGGTTTGTGACTATACAAGGTTCTAAAATAGTATTCGATTAAGTATTATATATTATATATATATATATTATATATATATAGTAATATATTATATATATATATATATATATATATATATATATTATATATTATATATATATATATTATATATATATAGTATATATATATATATATATATATAATATAAATTATATATTAATATATATATATATATATATATATTATAGATATATAGGTAAAGGTTACTTTTCTTACCTATCGTATGATTGTTAATTTTACTGTATATCGATTATATATCGATAAAGATTATAAAAACAATTTTTATTTTAATGTGAAAAGAAGTTAAATTTAAAAGAAAATAAAAAACACCAAAAAATGGGCGAAAAGTAGCTTCACTTGTTTTACAAAAAAAATTAAACTATAAATTTATATTTTTACTCTTAAATTATTAGTATTTAGCAGAAATGAATGTAAGTGACATATACGAAATTTTTCAAGTTGACTGGTCACTTCTAAGTTTTTTGCAATATTTCAATTAATTGTACAGAATAAGAATGTGACATTAATTAAGAGAAAAGGCGAAAAGTTCTTTTTCCTTTGTCAAACATATATACTGTATTTTGACCTTTTATGTTTTTTGACTCATCCGTGTTGATTTTTTTTTTTATTTTTTTTATTTATATAATATATTTCTTGTTTATGTTTCTAACAGTTAATTTAAGGGGTGACGGACATGATTCAAAAATATGTTAGGACCAGTTACGTTGTACGACTCCGTGCAGTTTTAATTTTTTTTTTTAACTGAAAGGAGTATACCCCAAGGGTAAACCGCATAGATACGAGGAGTCGGGGTCTCTCGGGCTTCCGGGGGAACGGACAGGGTAGGACCTATTTCCTCCCCTCGGGGAGTCTCCAGGAACCCCCGCTCTTTGGTATTTGGTGTCGCGGGGTTCCTCCGCCCTCCCCTACGGGTATGGAAAACGTCCCCCTCTGTCCCCGATTGGCTCGAGCCCCCTAATTTTTTACTTTTTTTTATTAATTTTTTTTTTACTTTTTGTATAACTTTACACGCTGATTCCAAATATGTAATGGTTTTTCTGTAAGTTGTCGTACTTTTCGAGATATGTTTTAGGATTGTTTTTTTTTTTTGTTTTTTTTTTATAATAAAACTTATACGCTGAATTCAAATATGCAATTGGTTTTTCTGTAAGTTTCTCCCAAAAGGAATCCAACAAAACCTAACTTTAAAATAATCTTTGAAAATAATTTACTGGAGAAGAAGATATATTTATATTAAGATTTCTCCGACGCGTGTCGTCCTAACTTGACATCTAGGAGGATTATTCTTGTAGCGAATGAGTCTTTAAAATGATATATAATAAGTAAATCAAATTAATTGAGTCTGACTGATAATACATAAATTTATGTTAATGTCTGTTGCGTGTTTTGATGTAGAGGCCTCCGCATTTATTAAGTTTCTGGACTTCACACGATCCGTAAATTTTATGAAGTGTTTTTTTTTTTCTGTAGAAATATTATAATAGTTAGTGGATTGACCATGGTCCGGATTGAAATGTTGAAAATTATTGCTGGGACTGGTAGAGATGTTTGATTGCCTGTCAGACAATCATTTCTCGTGTAACCAATATATGTTCGACGTAAGTCTAACTCAGGGCAGTTAAATTGGTACAACAAACGGTGGTTGTCGGTAAGCATCTCTTGTGCTAAAGGAAGATGACAGTTGTTTGGACTTATGGTATAGTCTGACTTTAATTTTGAGGTGTCTTTAGTTTTGAGGTGAGAATCCAAAATATACGAAGGCACTTCTCTTCCTATTGACAAATAGCATTGGAAGTTTTGAAGAAAGAAATATTATATTATTTTTCTTTATTATTTTAAACTTCTTTATTATATAATTTTGTAAGGTTTAATTAATTAAATTTTCAATGAAATTGTGGATGATTCACAGTTAATTAAATTTACTTAATGCGGCAAATTTCGTTCATCAAAAGTTTTCAAGTTGAACATAGGTTGTATGCACTGTAACTAAAATTTTTACGATAGGTTCTCTGTAAATAGTCGGTGAATAGGATCCATAGTTCAGATACAGACCATTATCAGTGGGTTAGACATGTATGCCTGTAGATAATGAGGCTCGTCCAGAATTAACATGATTCTTCGATGTCTAAAAAAACAGATAATTATAACTAAGTTTCGTAGTGGAATTTAAAGCATTGACAACTCTTGAATTGTTATTGATGGAACTGATGTATATGATCTATTGTCTAAAAATAGTGAGGTGTCGTTGACATACCTATAAAATACGGTAAAGTGTTTGCTTCAGGAAGGATTTTGTTGTTTCCAATTGTACATATAGGAAGTTCAGCAAATGTAGGTTCCAAGTGGTGAGCCATTCGCACTCCATTCAGTTTGTAGATATATGTTTTCTTTAAAATTAAAC
>JABUQX010071853.1:15000-37500 GCA_015478945.1 Trachelipus rathkii | reverse complement strand
TTGTTATGCCTATCTATATCCTTAAAAAATTCAAAATACAATTGATTATTATGGTTGTTAAAGATAGTGACCATAGTTTCTTTGCAAGACCAGGATTAAGCACTGTGCGAGGACATGGCTTTGAAAAACTGGAAGAAGGTCCTCAGACCGGGAAATATTTGTAAAATAGTTCTAGAAGAAGCGGATAAGCAAAAAATAAACTTAAAATTCGCATTATGGATGCTTTGTGCATTTAAAAATGAATGCTTACACATGGGCAAAGCTTAAATTGTTTTGCCAATAATATTAGATATGTGGACGAAGATAAAAAACAAAAATTTCTAAAACCTTAGCAGTAAAGATACCAAAATCGGCAACATTTCAGAGATAATATCCAAGAATTGTTACTGGACCGTTAAAAGAATTCGAAACAACAAGAGACAAGTAATTAGCTTAGGTACGGATAACGCATCGATCATTGTAGGGCAGACCACAAAAAATTAAATAAGGACAATGAGGATGAGGAACAGAAGCTGGTAAATGTTTATACTGATTCTTTGAACTTCAAAACGAAAAAAAGTAAGTTTGTTTCAAGAAATGAACTTTCATAAAACTATGAAAAGACTATTTTCCGATGACCTTAACATTGCACACATGAGATGTGGAGTTCTACTTTACAGTTAGCAGTGCGTGATGTCCACAATACTATACAGAAATCTTATAAGCAAGGGAGACAAATAGGAAAAGCATCACGTACCCAAAATTAATGGAAGTTCTAAAAAGTCAAGCTGGAAAAGTGGCAGTCTTTGGTCAAGAGAGGAAATTGGAAGAAAATGTGCTCATGCGGTAAAGGGCTTCTGCAACTAAATTATAGTTAGTATGATGGCTGCCGTACTCCTGAACTTTCTCTCTCCGACAGTCAGTGGAACAAATCGAAACACTCGCAAGATATATTAAAACATCCATAATTTACAAACAAAAAAAAAAAATCCTCAATCAAGAAGACTTGACTGCAGGAAATTTTTTTATAGAGAAGAGTATTAGCAAATGACAAAAAATTCTATGAAAAGAAGGAGAATGTTAACTTAAAATAAAATACTTTTGTCGACAATCTTTGTTCAGAATCTTTCTTAGAACTGAAGAATCTGATATTAAAGCTAGGAATGCTCTTTGTGAACTGGATTAAAATGAATAACACTATCGAGGCAGAAATCTGGGTCAGAGTCAGAATAGCTTCAGGGCAGTCCGAAATCCTCCCTTGTAGTGTCTTGTCAGATAAAGATGAAGAAAGGTCAAATTTGACAGTATAATGGGAAAAATTGGAAGCATGCCAGGAAAGCGATTTGAAAAAAGTAAGAACAATCTACCAGTAAAGACATTCAACCTAAAAACCTCTAGAAAAGAAAGGTAGAATCCAGTAAGGCATAAAGCATTAGATGGAATAATGAAATCGACCGGAAATCAAAGTTAACAGTTAAAGAGCCAATCAAGTGCTATCCTAAAATTTTTGCAAGATGCCGCTTGCACAAATACAGCTTTGCCTCCTATTCAAGTTGAATGTTGAACGGGGGTGAGCTTTATTTTCTGCTTTAAAAAATAATTAAAATTGTATCTAAGGACAGGCGTTAAAGGAGGATTTATTGATGAAGTTTTATTTTTATGAAACAATTGTTTTGAACTAAAGGAATACCATAGGGCAGTGGTGCCCAACCCGTTAGCCCGCGGGCAAACATGTTGCTTCGCGTTTACCGCTTCTAATGTGGCCGCGATCACTTATTCAGCATTATCAGTTTATTAAAAATTAAAATAGTTAGAAATATTATATAATATATATCATATTATTATATATATATATATATTATATAATATAATTATATATTATATAATATTATATATATATTATATATATATATTATATATATATCTGATCTATGGTCTTCTGCCCTTAGGGACTATGGGAGTTTGGTTGGTACCGCTTGACCAATATCTAAGCTCTGAACAGGTATACACGCCATCGCTACCTCAGCTACCTTCCTTTGGATTTCCTCCTTCCGCTTGCTACTCTTGTCTATTCTTCAGCTCGTTCCATTTCAGCTCTTGTTTATGGAGCAACCTCTTTCTCCTTTCTTGTTAATTTTGGTGTTCCTCTTTTCCCAGGGTTCGTTTTACTCCACTTTATTCCTACTGTTCTTTAACGTCTTCTAGCTGGACTTCTAACTTTGTTTACTGCTTATGGCTGCTAGTCAACTCTCTATCCTCTATCATTGTCAGATGTCCTACCTTGTTTGTATCTAGAGTTGCCTCCGTCTACAGTTTTTCAAATTCAATTCGTGCCGATGTGTCGAATTTCTCGTGGCTAACCCGCATGTCTTGTTGAAAATTCAACTCTTAGAAACTCAATTCTTCAATCTCCCTCTCTAAAACACCTCAAAACCTTCCTATTCCCCTTCGACGGCGATCTAATGTCTCACCTATAACAAACATAAATATTCTTGAGCTGATCATAAAATAGGATTGTCTTGGAACCTCAGATCAAATCGGTGGGCTTTAAAATGTCTCTATGAAGCTGAGAATTTTGTTCAGATTGCGTGAATTTTTTCTTCTGCTTCTATTACTCCAGTTATATAAGAGCTTGTTCTCCCTGTTATTGAATAATGCATATCACATTCGGTGGGATCGGTTGTCCACCCTTCCTTTTGATAGTGTTGAGCTAAGGCTAAGGAGACTAATAAAGTGTCGCAATAATTTCTATTCCTTGACCTCTGTCTCTGCGAGTTAATATTGTGTGCCCAATCTCTTTTTATATAGGTATTACAACGGCAGGTGCTCGAGACAATGATCTCCCACATTCCCAACCACTGCGTCGCCCTCGTTAAACAAGAGGTGCCTTACTCTCACTTGACTATTGTGTGAATATTGGATACTCAAGGTTTACTCACTGTGGTGCCTCCTTCTTTCCAGCCACATTGTTTGTTAACTAATTGCCCTCTTCATTTTCTACAGTATCAATTTCTTCTTTAAGTCTCGCGTTTACGCCCACCTGAGGGAATGCATTAGACAAGGGACTGGGTGAATTTTCTTTCCTTATGTTTTTTTTCCTTTTCATCTTTGTATTTTTGTTCTGCCCCCTCCTTTGGAAAAGGGCCCTGAGGTGTCCGTGAATTGGCATCGTATATATATATATATATATATATATATATATATATATATATATATATATTAGTATATATACTATATATAATAATATATTATATATATTATATATATATTATTATATTATATATATATATATATATATAATAATATAGAATATATAATAAATTACTGATCTATTAGTGGTCGTGGCGATCTCTATGTGGGCTCGCAAAAAATTAAAATTTTTTATTTGCTCGCGATAGACCAAAGGTTGGCACCACTGGACATAGGGGTCAGGCTGTTAAAGAGAATTCTTTAAAAATTTAGGAAGAAAGTGAATAATATATATATATTATAATATATAATAATTATATACTATATAATATATAATATATAATATATATAATATAATATATATATATATATAATATAATAATATATATATATATATATTATATTAATATATATATCAGGTTGGGTTTTCACAAAGTACTTGTACTTGTACTTAAGTACATTTTTTGGAGTACTTGTACTGGTACTTGTACTTGCAGTTCTAAAAACCAGTGTACTTGTATTTGTTACTTGTACTTGAGCCTTTTGTACTTGGTAACTTGTGGTTGGTACTTGCAAGTACTTTTCGCATTTTTAACTTGCCAATATTTTTTATTTTATTTTTATCATTTTTCCTACGTTAGTGGATATTATTATTTCTATATATAGGTATTCTAAATAATTTCTATTTATGATTGTAAGTATTATTGTCTTATATATATTTATATATATACCGTATTATATATATATATATATATATATTATATATATATATTATATATATATATATATATATATATAAGTATATATATATATTAATACATATATATATAATAATATATAATATAATATATATATTTTATATATATATCCATCATCATCATCATCATCATTTCATCATCATCATCCATCATCATCAATATCATCATCAATATCAGATATCAATATTAATAATAATAATTCATCATCATCATCAATATCTCATCAATATCATCACATATCAATATCAATTCATCATCATTATCATCCATATCTCATCAATATCTCAATATCATCAATATCATCTATGAATATCATCAATAGCATTCATCATCATCATCAATATCATCATCATCATCAATATCATTATTCCATATCAATTACCGTTTTTCCCTTAAGACTGGCGTAAGGTGCAAACATGCCACCAGAAACAGACAAGTATAGAGAAAATGGACACAAGTCGAAAAGAAGCCCAGTTTACCTCCCACTTTATACCTATTTATAACTCGCCGAAGTCAGGAAAATCCACCTAGAGTTCACGGGACCGCGATGAACCCTCACTATGACATCTCGCCAATGTGGAGTTCATAACTTTGGTTCAGGTGGGCCACAACCATAACCCTCACAAAAATACTGCCATTCACTCCTATATGCAACTTTCTTCTCGCCATGCAAAACTAATATCACACTCCTCAAAAAATATTTATGCTGACTCAACTCCACTTTTTCTTCGTCTCAGCCAGTCGATTCCCAACACAATCACCACTATACATCCGCCTATCATCCATCCTTTTCATCATCCTGTTCCACATGACCAAAACAATCTCAACGTACTTTTATTTATCCCTTTTTTTCCACCATCCAACTCTGTAATACGTTCATTTTCTCATTTATCAATTTCATCTCCACACCTAACACCTTTATACCTTCTTATTCCAGTCCATAGTCTCACTACTATATACATTAACACAGTAAACAACATACCCTCACGAAAGACCCTAGCGCACTCAGACTTAGTCTCTTTACATCTACCAAGGATTTTATGCACCAGCCACCTTCCTGCCAATTCACAACTTCCAGTTATCTTCCATATATAAATGAGTCTGTAAGATTCACTTGAATCAGATATCGACTCGAGACCCCAGCGGTGGCTGGTTCACGGATAGCGTGAGTTCCGCACCAGTCTAAATACGAGTGAGAGATTAGTGAAATTTACGTGTACTCCTGTGAACCTATATCACGGACTTTCAAACCTTTCCTTTTACACTCCCTGCCAAATCCTTTCTACCGAGAGTGCTCTCAAACTCTCTTAGATTCACCGCACAAAACCATATTATATATATATATATAAAAATACGAACTTCACTTTGGTGAATTTATATATAACATTGATATATATATATATAAGTACATACCTCTCACTCCGAAGAGTAACTACATCGTGTGCGCATGGAGCAGACACCTCTCATAGATGTCGTCACTATACGTGAGGATGAATTATGCTCACCTGCACGCAAATTATACACCCGACTCTTCAGATCCAGATGGAGGATCTACCTCTTTCTCTTCGCATATACACTCACTAAGCTTTAGATCTCATAAGGTGTAGCTTATGATCAGTGTGCGCGTAGCATCAATACAAAGAAAGCCGCTCCTCTCTCGATGGTATACCTCGACTCCACTTAGTATCTCCCTCTATATAAGGTAAGGGGATAATACCTGTAAGATATTATAGGGTATTCAGTTTATGAGTTTGTGTTGTAGGGTATATTCATATGCTTTTCGTTTTTATTTTTGCTCTGCATCTACTAGATGGTGCCCGATTGAATGACTGATAACACTGGATATTAGGTATAAGAACAAGGTGACGTTTTTAGATAGTGGTAGAGGATGTTTTGGATCAAATCTGTACATTAAACAATGATTGAGATAATGAGGAGAGAAAAATAATGTAATATAGGATTATCTATGATTCGGGCATTAGAGGAGTTCGATAATTAATATAGACTCTTAAATCACAGAGGAAAGATCTTATTATGAGTGCACTCGTAGTCAGTTGTAATCTCTTCTCTTCTCTGCTCGTGCGTGCTCTTTCTTCGGTGGTTCAAACGCTCTCTCTCTCTACATGGTGCTATACTCTACAATAGTATGCTCTCTCTCTCTCTCTCTCTTTGACATCTAGTGAAGCGCTGTTGTAAGATAACATACTAGATCCTCCGTGGAAGTGATTGGTCTTTAATATTAACTATCGCGTACAGATACAGTGCGGATTCGTTCTTCATGTCTCTCCTTCGGTTGATCCTAATCCTGTTATCTTGAATGAGGTTATGAAAGAATTAGAGGTAGGTCTGACAAGGGATAGAGTTAGAGTGAATTGATGGGCGAAAATGAAGAGATTGGAGGGTTCCCTACCTATTACATATGAGGATGGATTTTAGGTTTTGCGTGAGCGCAATCTGAAGAGAGATGTGAGAGGAAATGGCGTATTAGAGAGATTTTAGGACTAGGGTGTGTAAAAGTAGAGGGTTTGAACGATTAAACGCGTAGATTGAGTAAGGTTTGGTTTTTGGGTGATGGCGACAGATCCATCGGTTTTGATAGTTTATGTTAAGATGGTGAAAAGACTGAAATGTGTGTACTGAATATTAAATATATTAAGAGATATGTGAGTTGATAATGTAAAAGGTGATCGGTGATGTGAAGTGTTTTTATGTATATGGAAAGTTAAGTGATTCATTTGTTAACTCTACGTGGTAAGGTTGGTGTACTGCAGATTAAAATCATAGGATGTGCGATGATAAAGACAGAGGAAAGGTGACTATAGAGAGATATCGGTTTCTACTCATAGAATGATTCATTACAGACAAAGAGAGTGTGTGGATAATTACACTTTTGTTCTCTATAATGTTTATAGATAGTTAGAGGATCATACATAAGACCTACTATATGTACACTCAAGATAGTACCGAATACGTGATGGAGTGTACAATGTGTTCAAGTAATAGATGAGCGAACATTAAAGAGAGATTCCTTTTAAGTAATTAGAGAACTGAGGAGCTTATGATGATATCTGATGTTGGAGAAGTCAGTACTCACATTCGAGTGTGAAAAAATAAAGGTGGATAAGTTACATAGTTGTTCAGTGAGACGATGCTACTCAATAGACGTATGATATTTATTTTGGATTTATGTGAAACGGAAACTAGGTATGGAAGAGTGTAATATTGGCTCGTGAATGTAAAATTAATCCTAAAAAGATATGAAAATAAAAATAAATTGAAATGAAAAATTATAGAATATGTGGTCAGATATTAGGTGAATCTAGGTACATTTGGCACTTAACTGGACAAATGTAATGAGTAAGATAATTTAAATCAACACGAGTTCTCGCTCGGTGATGGCATTAAAACGAGTTTTAAATAGTAATATTATTACGTCGTTACGTTAAGTTTGATCGTGTAAGACGAGAAATCTCAGAGACTGTAGCCTAGTCGTAGGACATGACCAGAGAAGAAGAGAAGGCGATAAAGAGTTCAGAAAGAGTTATGAATTGCCTATCAAGGAGAGACATTGGTACGAGACAATTGTGCATGAGAGGCGTAAACAAGTGTTGTCGAATAAACAGTCGATAGTGAAATGGAGGAGAGGTTGTGTCTTGGTTACCGAATTGGTGTACTAGAGTTGTAAACCCACCTATAGTGTGCAATATATATCTAATAACCACAACATTGTACAGAAATCGGTCCTGCAGTACCAATTGAAGTGGCATCCATTCAGCAACTGTTGCCGTATAACAATACGTAGGAGTGTTGGCGAAACCATATTATTATGACTGCGACGAGTTCTCGACTAATTGGGTGTATATTAGCAGTGAGAGCCTTTCTTCTCACAGCGTGTACGCATGGGCTTATATTTTGTATGATGCTGGAAACTAGTCTCTCTCTTATCCGGAAATATGTTGCAAAACAGCTGGTAACATCGAATTTTATTTCTCTCTCAAACAAAAGAATAGTTTTTTAGATGTATAACACTTTACAGGGATATAGGCATTGGTCTCATGAACTTCAACAATCATACGATCCTAAATTTCATTAAAACGATAGAATTCAGAGCTAAAGGTGAAATCAATACGAACTATAATTCGCACGATCCTCAAGTGTTTGCTTAGAAGTGTTAAGAGAGTGAGCATCTTAAAGAAGAATATTGGGGCGCCGAACTTTATATTGAACAGTTTTAATGTTTACCCCTTAGAGGTAAATTTACCGCAATGTTACCGCTGTTTCTAGCGCTCTAAGTCGGTGGTCGCTTTGATCACACTATCATCTTAATTGGTTTGTGTATAGACAGCTTTGATGTTAACCGCTTAGAGGGTTATTTCTAGACGTTCTATGCCGGTGACATTTATCGATCACCATTATCAAATTGTAAATGTATATGTTGTGATATATTAACAATTTGATGTCCACCGACTTAGAGGGTTATATTACTAACGGTTCTAAAAGCAGGGACCTACTAATCTGATTACACTTGTATCGATCTTAATTGAGTATATAACAGTTTGAATGTCCACCACGTTAGTAAGGTTATTTTCCTAAACGTTTATAAGCATGATGACCTCATCACTGAGATCACACTACGTCTTTAATTTGTTTAAATAACAGTTTTGTATGTTGCCACCAACTATAGAAGGGTTTAATATTTTAACATTCTAAGCCGTGTAGATCATACATTCACTAATTCTACAACTTACAAATATAATTTTATGTATTAAATAATACAGTTTATTGGTGGAGTATTCACGTTTGATAGAGGGTTAATTATTTATTAATATTACGTTCTAGCCGTGATGAAATTCATACTTCCTTATACATATAGTACTTAAGCTACTTATGAGTGAGAGTGTACATAGTAGACAATCTTTGCCTAGTCTCTCTCTCAGGAAGTGTTTCATGTACTTCTGCTAGTTTCTTCTTCTTCATATACTTCTTCTTCTTCTTCTTCGTATCTTATTTCTTCCTTCTTCTTCTTTCTTCTTCTTTCTTCGTTTTACTCTTCTTCTTCTGATTTTTTCTTTTATTTCTTTTTCTTTTTCTTTTTACTTTTTCTTTCTTCTTCTATCGAATTGATATCTTTTATTACTGGTTGATTAATTAGCTAACTCCAAGAAGTATTACTCACTCATGTCGTTTATCTCTCTCTCTTCTCTCTCTCTCTCTCTCTCTCTCTCTCTCTCTCTTCAACTCTCTCTCTCTCTCTCTCTCTCTCTCTCTCATCTACTTCTTCACACACACAACATACACATTTTTTCATCCTCTCTTTATTATTAAATTATTAAATATGAGTGTTTTGTTTTTTTTTATCTTAAATCATTGTAATTCTACGAAAAATCAACAGGGAAAAGGAAAAGAGAGAGAGAAATAAAGAGTAATTGCAAATATCAGAGAGCAGAGAGAGAATAAAAAGAGAGAAAAAATAAAAAAGATATATAGGCCCCCCCAGTACATATTATATATATATTAGTATATCTGATTAGAGATTAACTATTTACTTGAAAATATATATAATGTATTATTATATATTGTTATATATATACTACTATATATACTGATAGTATATATATTAATTATTATATTATATATATATATATATATATATAATAAATTAATATATATATATATTATAAATATTATATATAATATAATATATAATATATAATATTGAGATATTATAAGTGGTTGACTCCAGGAGCAAAAATCAATAATTAATTGTAATCAGTTATTTAATAATTATAGGCGTAATAACATTTAAGTTTTTTAGGGTACCTTAAACCTGAACTAACCTAACCTAACATAAAACTGCATAACCTAACCTAATCCTTAAACAAACTTAACCTCAAATTATATCCTAACTCTAATATTAATCGGAGATTCAACCACTTATAAATTTCCTAATAATTAATATATACTATTAATATATATAATTATATATTATATATTAATATATATATATATATAATATTATATATTATTATTATAAATTAATATATATATATAATATATTTTTAATAATAAATCGGTCTTAATTGAAAATTATTATAATCTAGTACATACTTATTATAGTTATTAAGTGATAAATAATGATAAAAGTAGGCGGCTTTACAAGAGTAGTCAAAGATAATAACACAACGCTTACTTGCTTTATTACTCTACGGTAACACATGATACTATTTTTAAAGTTAACTTAACGTCACTATTGTAATTTTGAGATTCAAAAAGATAGACACATATTATTAAATATTTATAATTGAGATAATATAGATATGTAAATTAATCTATATTATTTACTATGAGTAGGCTTACACAGTGAAAATTTATCTTTTTTTCATATAAATATAAATAATATTTTCAATAATAGTATTTCAGTCATATTACTAATAATATTATAAATGATATCATTGAATTAACACGGAACATTTTATTATTATATTCTATAGGGATAATAAAATATTTTTAGTCATATAACAAATGATTATATTAGTGAATTTCATAATATATCATGCGACACGTTAATAAATGTATATATATATATATAGAGATAGTGAGGAATTTATATAGATATTATATATAATATATATATAATAATGATAGAAGGGTAGTATAAGATGAATGGAGTAAGAGTCTGAGCGGAGCCGGAGCCGGAGCCAAAAAAATGAAGTCACGGAGCCAGAGCATGAAGCTCTCGTATATACTCACGGTAAGCTATATCTCAGGTATAAGTACCTGGAGACCGGAGCCTCATATATATATACTAGTAGTAGATGATTTCGAGATGAGAAAGCGATCCTGCGTGTGAGCCCACCGGACTCAAAATTATTTCTCTATACTCGGGATTCTCTCGTTCTCTTAATATTCAACATCAGTAGCCACTCATACTTTCCGAGTTAAAAAATATAATATTATTCCGTTTTCTAAACTGTATATGGCAATAATTTCGATAATTTTGACTTTATGTTCTGTAGAGGTTATTTTATTTCTTAACATAAATCCAATTCTAATTACTTTATCGTGAATATTTTATTTTATAATATTTATTTATTAATAGATATAATATTAATTACTAATATTATAATTAATTTTTAAGTGTCATATATCTTTTAGTATCCTAGTTTCTTAATTATTACCGACTTAATTTTATATTAATTATATAATTTTACTCATCTCTAAATACATCTACTTGTATCCCCTCTCTCTCGTGAGAATCATTGAGTCTGCAGATCTGGACGTTAATGAAGTAACTCAGAGTAATCTTACTAAGGACTAAACTTATACAAATTAGACCTATATCAGTGGAGAGTATAACAAGTTGTATTATATTCATGATTTAAATAGATAGTGGAATAGTAAATTCACATTTAATGGAGTTAATTAATAAATAATAAATTACATTGACATAATTATATTGAATCAGTGATGCTGCACTCGTAGAGACATATATATGAAAATTTTTCGAGCTCCTGTCTATTGATTTTGTGTGTTTCTGAATTAAAATTGAGCTTGTTAGTTTTGTTTAATAACATGTAGCTGATCCACGGATTCTGCGGCTCCGGTCCGTCTCTCGCGGTCATGCTCTATAGCTACGTCTTCGACTTCGCTCGATACCACATGTGCTCCTCACAGGCTTCCTCTTCTTCTCGCGCTAGCTGATTGTACTGCCCTAAATTAATAAAGTTCCTATCTACACATGTTAAGCGAGTAGTTGATGCGAATATATCTAGATCTCTCTCACTGAAAATTTAAATGGCATGTATAGTGAAATTTAAAATGAGCCTATGGCTCTCAGGAAAAATCGTGAGTGTGAGACATTAGAATTAATATACTATTGACACTTTATAAATAATAATATTATAAGAGATACATATAGAAGAAATATCACTCAAGAATTATAAGATATTTAATTCATATTTCTTAATAAATTTTAATATTTAATTCCTCTTTATGAACGATGCAACTGCCTGACATTTATATCGTAATAAATATTTTATTATATTATATTTTTATTTTTACTCACTACATTATATAGATAATACAATATTATTTCATATTTCAAAGACAGATTTTATAATATATATATAGATTAATATATATTAATATATATATATATATATATTATAGTATATTAATATTAATAATTATCTAATATTTAATATATATATAAGTATATTATAGTATATATTATATATGATATATATATATATTATTTTATTAATATATCTATATATATGATATTTAAAAATATATATATGTATATATATAAAATATAATATATATATTATTAATAATATAAAATATATAATATATATATAATATATATATATATATATATATATATATATATATATAAATAGGGTTGGTAGTCAAGTACATTTTTCAAGTATACTCAATAAGTACCTGTGAGGTCCCCATGAAGCCCTCAACCACTACAAGTAACAAGTACAAGTATACTATCTTAAAGAATTTGTATTCTATAATACAAGCACTCTAATATACTAAAGTACATTCGTATAATCAAAGTACACATGTACAAGTACAATATACTTTATGAAAATATTTAGTATTCATTTTTGATTTGCCTACTCTAAAGAATATGATCTAACGATAGTCCGCCATATTATCATATATATATATATATAATATATATTAATGTTTTTATTTTTTTATTATAATATATATTATATAATATATATATATAATATATATATGTATATTATATTATTATATATATATAATATATATTATATATATATTATATATATATTTAATATATATATATTATAATATATATATATATCATCATCATCTAATCATTACAACACCGTTCTTTATTCTCCCTCACAAGACTGGAGCGTAAGTTGCGTTAAACTAATGTCAACTCATGGTAAACTAGAAAAATATTGTAGTGTAAGTAAAATATGATATAACTTAAATAGCGGTAAGATAGGATAATAGTCCGATCACTGATCTCAGCCCTCAACCTCTTATACGAAATGGAGATGAGTATTATAGGATAGTACAACAAATTCAGAAAAAATTCACTTCTCCATTATGAAACGAGCTTCTCAGTACTCTCTATCTCTTATTGCCGGTCATAAACTCACGTCTTCTATCTCTATGAAAACTCTCGAAGCAATAGTGTGATGGCGATTCAGAGATCTATGAGAAGCATATAGTAGGTATATAACAACCGACATCACGTACGTGCACTCAAACAACCACTGGCTCCGCACATGCTTCACGTCGCCTGTTATGAGTTACTCTATCCTTGTCCCGCTCTGCCAATCTCAAACATTTCTCTCCTCTAGGCATTCATTTCTTACACAGAGATCATAGTCTCTCTTCTCGGTCAATATAGCCATTCCGGTGCAATGCCAACTATACTCGTACCTCAACTTTCCTGTTATTACATATCTGATTCATTTATCTCACGACCGACTATTATCTCACTCCATGTCAACCATGTGTAGGCTCATAATAACACATATCTAATATACGTATGTAATCATTATAATATAACTCATTTACATCGCATTCTTCACATCACAATCTATAATCTAACTCTTCGAGTATTATCTTGCTATTACCTATATACTCTCTTATCATTTCTACACACTCACAGAGGACACGCCGACTAGATTGTACTCCATCTAAACTACATTGTACTTTTAGATCTATATCATACTTATTCCAGGACCAATAGTCCCTCTACTATATATCAATTATAACACGGGTAACATATACATACCCTCATTATAATGATCACTAGCGCACTCAAGACTTAGTCCCTTTATAACATCACCAACGATTTATTGCAAATTGCACCAGCCACCATAGTGCCATTCACAACTTTCTAGTACACTCTGACATACAATCTCTCACGCTCCCTTTATTCACATTCACATATATATCCTATAATATTTAATAAATTTCATGACAACCATTTTCAACTTTTCAACATTATAACATAACTTCAAACGATTAGATCTAGTTCCTCATCACCAATAACCATATATACCTTATACTTCACTGTATCTACGTTATTATTATTCATAACCCTCTTCACTTTACACACTCACTCACTACCATAATCTACTCTTAACCATTCCTCAATTAATAACTCTTGTTCTCAAGATTCTGAGCCACGCTCCTAAACTAAACTCATCTACTCATATATTAATAGGTTAGGGGTAACCACTCCATATAAATCTTACTTTCAATTTTATCAATCATTCTACATTATCCCTTGTCATCCCCTACACTCTATCTTTATAACCTCATTCATATACATAGATATGATCACATGGAATGAACATTAGCCACATCCCTGTATCTTCACTCACGCTTAATTTAAATAAAATTAATAAAAAATCACTTTCGACTCTATTTATCTTACACACCGCTTCACTATTGTCATAGCATTAACTTTTGAGTCCATATACAGAACTTACCCACCAATACAATCACATTATACATAATAACACCTGCATAGAGATACTTCCCTATTTAATCCTATTTTCGCCTGTTATGTGAGCAAATCCATATAAATACTACTATTAATAATATAAACAATTTATTCTTCTTCCATCTAATATCATATTAATTCTCACAACATTTGTTTCTCAAATTGATATCAGATTTGATTTACCACATCAATCACCATCATAACACCACTTCTAAATGCCACACTATGTTCCTACCCTAAATATCATATCTTTCAGTCATTCAACGCATTCTTTCGACCAAAAATATAAGTATATATCTTCTATACCTCATATCATCACACTCTCCAATAAATTAATTACCCTATAATAATACTTACAGGTACTTTATCCCCCTTACCTCACTTATATATAATAATATAGTGTATATACATATTGCTTCTTACCTCCAATCCCTCGGAAATCTATACACCTTCCATTAATCGCTATTGTTAACAACATTCAGCGAGAGTACCAAATCCTCACCAATCTCGCAATATAAGATATCATAGATATAGAGAGAGAGCAGAGAGAGAGAGAAGATGTCTAAAATACTCTTCTGGATTTTTCTTGAATGAGAATAGTCGCTCTTTTTTTCTTTTTTTATGAGACTCAATAAAGATATGTATACGCGAGTTTCATTACATTCTACTCTTATTTAAGATCTAATCTCAATAATTTGAGATTGCCTTTAAATATTAGAATGTTCAAACAATATACTGTATAGCTTGCCTTGATTAAGAAAAAACTTATTATTAGTAAAATCAATTACTAATAATTTTTATAAACATTTCAAATAGTTTGTATATAATATATATATATATTATATTAATATTGGATGATTTTTAGTGCGGTGATAATACTGAAGGAGAGTTTGATAGTAAGGATATTATTAGTATTTAAGATATAAGAATTTAATTGAACTAGAAGTGTGAAAAGGAATATATAGAAGTTTGAAATATATAGTATAATACGTAGTAAATAAGTTATTTATAAGTTATATAGAGAAGATTATGTTAGTTGTGAGTTTGAGATAAAATATCGTACAGTCTCTCACGGTGTTGTAAAGTTTTAATGCATATAGATCGGGTATTATTAGTGCATGTAGAGTCATACGGTATATGTAGAATCAAGTAGTAACTTGAAGTTACAAATATATAAGGATATTTTATATTAATGGTAAGATTAATATGGTGAATAAGTTGATGATAATTGCAGGAAGGTGAAGCTGTGCAATTAAAATCCTTTGTAGATTGATATATAAGTAGATCTAAAATATTTGAGTGTAGCTATAGTAGTATCTTACGTGTGAATGAGGTATATATATAGTTTAGTTTACCTGTGTATGTATATATATATATATTATTACGGTATATATATATATATATATATTATTATAATATATAATACCTTAATATAATAAGTATGTTATGTTAGTAAGACTTTAATGTTTGATCATTAGTATAAATAATGATAAGGTGATATAAATATATATAGGTGATTATATAGGAGTGATATTGATGAGATTGAATATTGTATAAATAATGAGAAAGTTAGTAACAGTTAATTAACAGATAGTTGTATATTATGAATGGTTGTAGGTGACGAGAAAAGAGTATGATAAATAAAAATGTCGTTGAGAATGTTATTCTATTGATATACAAAGGCATGATGATTAGTCGGTTGATTTAGATATCGGCATAGTTATATAGTGGTTAGATTGTGATTGTAGGAATCGGATCTAGGTACTGAAATACCGAGAGAAAAGTGTAGATGATATCAGCATAAGATATAAATTTTATAGGGAGGAGTGTGATATAATTAGTTTTGCTAAATATGGTACGAGGAATGAGAAAAGTTTAGTAGTAATATATATATACTAAGGAGTGAATGGAGTTAATTATATTTTATGAGGGTGAGTGTATTATGTGATGTGGCCCACCTGTAGCTCACTATAGTTTAATGGATAATATACCACTAATGGTCACATATAGATGTCATAGTGGTGAGGTTCATTCGTCATAGGTCCCTATATATATTAGAAGCTCTATAGCGATGAGTTAGGATATATATATATTTTCTGAATTCACTCAGGCGATATACTAATAGTGATATTAAAAGTGATAGTGTAATATATAGCTGGGGCTTTATATCTTTTTATCGACTTGTATTTGGGGTCCATATATATTTTTTATTCTACTACTTGATTTCTGGATTATTTCTGAGTGAGCTATTAAGTTAAGGGCACTCACTTATACCCCTAAGTGACTTAAGTTACATTAATATGTTAGTTTGATAATAATTATGAGCTAGAGTAATTAACCTTGATCTATTATTCATGCTAGGGCATGTTATTGATATTTGATGATATTTCCATATGTAATGATTTTGTATGATATATTATATTCTAGACTATATTCTACGAGTTTGGTTAAATGAATAGAGAATGAATTGCATGCTTCTGTATCAGAGAGAATCATCTCCTTCATGAGCTCGATTAGAGGATATTTAGGAGGGACTAGTGTGTAATATGATGACTGCACTAAAATGATTAAATATATATTATAATTAATATAGATGATAGAAATAGATAGATGAATGAATATGATATATTGAATATATATGGGATGATGATGCTATTGTGATGATTGATGATCGATTGATGGATATCATAGTAAATATAGAAAAAAATTTATATAAGTTATTCTATATTTATACTAAATAACTATCAGTATAATATAATATTATTATTATAGTATAATTATATATAATACATTATATATATAAGCTATATATATATATAATATATATATTCATATGAATGACTATTACAAACGACTCTTTTTGTTCATACTTTACTATTTGTTTTAACTATGTAATCATACAACCTTTCATTATATTAAAAATTACTATAATATGCTTAACCTGTACATTCTCTATTATTAGTTAGAAATTATTTAAATACATATATAGAAACACTTGATATAACTTCACTACTAACTTCAAATGATAAATGAAGTCACAAAATAACAGAAATATTGTGTCAATGTATTATAATGCGTAAATGAACTATCTATACAGGTAACTTTGCAGATATAAAACAATCGCGTTCACATATACAAGTATCAAAATAGCTAAAAGCTGACTATAAGTACAATGTTACAAGGTTACACTTGGTTTTGTAGATAACTTGCTCAATAGTTACGAGGTACAAAGGACACAGAGTACTCCTCAAAAATGTGTGTACTTAAAGGCTACAACTGACATACCCAAGTACTTGTACTTGAACCCAACCCCGATACCTATTTATAATAAATATATAATCATACTCTATATATAATAATAATAATCTAATTACATTTATTGTACCTTATAATTAGTATAGACGACTCATACTTCTTATAGATGTAATGTGAATACATAAATAACTCTCAGTAGTTTAAAACCGCATATATCTCTAAATAAATAAAATACTTAAACTAAAATTTATAGTATGAGTATATATATTGTAACTGTGATGATATATATGATATAATATATATAATAATTCACGTTCCTATTTTGGTTAAATACAAGAATCTTCTTTTAAAATCAGCCTCGAACCCTATGTGATCAACGTGGTGCAACCTTTGGATCCTTTATCGAGCTGAGCAGATTAAACATTTATTAAATTTTAGGCGAGCCACATCATATTATATAGAATAACGATCAGTCACTATAATCAGTAATTTTATATTATTTATTTATATATTAATACTATATATATATTATTATATATATATATATAATATATATATATATTATAAATATATATATATTTATATATATATTAATATATATATATATTATATAATATCATTAAATATATATATTATATATATTATATATATATATATATATATATATATATATTAATATTATATATATATAATATATATATATATATTTTATATATATAATATATATACGATGCCACCATTCACGGGCAGACAGGGCCCTTTTCCAAAGGAGGGAGCAAAACAAAAACGTTTAAAGATATTGAAAAGAAAAAAAACTCATAATAAGGAGATAAATGTCAACCTACAGTGTCCCTTTAGTCTAATGCATACCCTTCAGGTGGGCTTAAGGGACGCGATACATTAAGGAGTGAAATTGAATACTGTATGTGAAATAAAGTATATGTAATGAGTGCCAAAATTAGTATATATTCATACAAACATAATAATATGTGGCTGTAGATAAGATAAGGATGACACCACTCAGTGAGTAATAACTTGAGTATCCTCATATAGTTCACTACAATAGTTATGTCAGAGTTAATTGCACCTATTCTTGTTTCCGAGGGGAATCATCATAGATGTTGTATGAGAATGGTCGTGAGAGATCATGTATCTCACTAGACACCTGCCGTATTTATAAATATATAGGTACCTATATAAAGAGATTGGGCACCAATATTAACTCGCAGTAAGAAGAGTCTAGTGAGAAGTTAGAAATTATTGCTCGAACACTTATATTAGTCTCTTAGCTAGCCTTCATAATACACTATCTCCAAAAATAGGAAGGGTGGAACCGGACCACCGAATGTGATAGCATATTATTCATTAACAGGAAAGCAAGACTACTTTAATTTTAAATGGAGAGTACTGAGTAAGCAGAAGAAAAATCAGCTCAATCTGAGTGAGAACAAAATTCTCCAGCTTCATATATGAACCTAATTTTAGCATAACGATTTGTTAATGAGGTTCTCCTAAAACAATTTCATACTTATGATCAGTCCAAGAATTATTTATGTGTTTATAGGTGAGACTATATAGAGCCGTTACGAAGGGGATTAGTAAGGTTTTTGAGGTGTTTAAGTAACAGGTGAGATATTGAAGAACTTGAGTTTCTTAAAGAGTTGAATATCACATAATGCGGTTATAGCCCACCTGATAATTTTATTCGAACACATCGGCAAGAATTGAATTTGAATAACTGGTTAGACCGAGAGGCATACTACTAGATAACAATACAAGGGATGAACATATGAAATGAGAAAAAGAAGAGACTTTAGAGCGAAAAAAACTTAAAGACTACTGAAAGTGAAGCAGTTGAGCAAAAGAAACCGTTGAAGAAATAGAAGTAAAGTGCGAGATAATCAGAATACCCTAGGAAGAACACAAAAATTAACATGAACAGTAGATAGAGAGCTCCCATCGAACGAAGAGTGAAATGGACTACGATTTCTTGGCGGATAAGTAGAATAGACACTGAGATAAGACAAAGCGAGAGGAAATACTCAAGAGTCGACCTCAGTTGTTAGCGTATGTGCTCGTGTTTCATATCCCATGTCAGACTACAAAATATATACAAGAGCTCATGAACGGTACATCCACAGCAAACTGCCATAGTTCTCTAGGCAGAAGACCATAAGATCCTACATATGTATATACTACTATCTATTTTAATATATATCATCCATAATAAATATTATGGATTGACCCTTATAATATTATTAAATAATATTGAAATGTTAAAATAAATCATTATATATATATTATAATATATATTATGTATTAGAGTACTTGCTTGACTTAAAGTAAAAATAAATAGCTTATTTAACTATATATAGTAATATAAATTTCATAAACTATTTAATTTTTAATAAACGTGACTATAAATCTGAGAATAAGTGATCGCGAAGACTATACATTATATTACGTGAGTGTACTAAGAGAACACAACTTGTTTTGCACCACAGCGGGTCTACGTAGTGGTGCATTCCATTGCCCTATGTATAAATATAAATATTTATATTTCAAAAACAATGTTCATTAAAAATAAAACTTCTTCAATAAATCCTCCTTTAACGATGTTCTTAGATCCAAATTTATTATTTTTTTAAGCAGAAATAGCATCTTCAAACTTATCACTAGTAATAGAGGCATAAAAGCTATGTAGTTTTGATGCAAGCGCACTTTGCATAAAAATATTTTATAGGATTATATAGCACTTGATTGGCTCTTTTAACTGTTAATACTTTGATTCTCGGTCGTAATTTCATTTATCCTCATACTAATTGCACCTGATGCCTTATGAATTCTACTTTTAATTTGTCGTTAGAAGGATTTTTATAAAGTATTGAATTTCTTTTACTGAGATGAAGCATTATTGTTTTATCTTACTTTATTTATTCAATATCGCTTTACCTCTAAATGCTCCAATATTTCCCATTATCTGTCAAATATGATCATTCTTACATTTTATATCTATGACAATGCACAACCAATGAGTAGGAGGGATTTTCGGAAATCTGAGCTGAACATATCTGATCTCTAGACTCCACAGATATCTGCTACGATATGTGTTAATATCATATTATAAGTCCTTTTATTATATAAAATATTATATCAAAGAGCATTCCACTAGCTTATAATATCTCAGATAATTTTCAATCTCTAAAGTGAAGATTACTGAACATAAAGATTGTACGACAAAAGTATTATATATATAATATAATATATATATATATATATATATAGATTTTCATTAACTCACTCTTTCCCTTTTTTCTATTTGAATTTTTTATTGTCATTTGCTAGATAATTCCTTCTCTATTAAAAAAATTTCCTGCAGTCAAGTAACGTTATTGAGGATTTTTTTTTTTTACGTTATGTAAATTATAGGATGTTTAATATATCTTCGTAGTTTTGATTTGTTACCTCACTGACTCTGTCTGGAGAGAGAGAAATGATTCAGGTATATAGTACACGGCAGGCTATATACTCAATACTTACTATAAAACTTTTAGTTGCAAGCCTATAGTAGCATAATAACATGTATCTTCCCATATTTTGTCTCTTGACCAAGACTTGCCAACTTTTCAGTACTTGGACTCTTTTAGAATAACTTCCATTAATATTGTGAGATACGTTGCATGACTTTTGCTTAATTTTTTCAGCTTATGCTTATTAAGATATATTTAGTCCATGTATGATAGTATAGTATGGAGACCATCACGTCATCATGTTATAACTAGATATAGTATGAAACTCCACATCTCATGGGTGACTCTAAATGTTAACTCGAGTATCATCGTGATAACATAGTTATATATATAATAAGAATATGATAATTTATACATTATATTGAAAAAATACATAACTTTATAACTCATATTTTATTACTGTATCTGAAGTCAAAAAGTAATCAGTTAACTTATACATAATACTTTTACCAGCGTCTGATTCTCACACTCATCTATCTAATTGTCCTTATATATATATAATTTTTCTGAATCGTACTTGATTAAATATAGTTTGATTCGTTATCTCATAAACTAATAGACTAATATACTTGCATTACTTGTATGTTATATCACGAATAATTCTTTTAAACTCAGTATACATATAATATTCTATGGATTAATTAATTCTATCTGAAAATAGTTGCGAGTTGTGCTAATCTTTTACTGCCTAAGTGTTTTAAAATTTGTTTTAATCTATCGTCCACATTATCTAATATATTATATTGTGAGTACATATAAAACCAAATTAGCTTTGCCCATGTGTAAGCATCATATTTTTATAATGCACAAAGATACCATATGCAATTATTTTTAAGTATTAATTTTTTGATGAGTACTATTACTTCAGGCTGAGTGTCTGAGTAAATATAATTTTACAAATATTATTCACCGGTCTTATAAGTAGACTTCCAGTTATTCTCACGTAACATAGTCCTCACACAGTGCATTTTCTTGGTATTTTTGAGCTTTGAGATAAAAAAATAATGGGTCACTATATCTATTTAAAACAACTACATATATAATCTAATTGAATATTATTTAGAATATTTTATTTTCATTTGTACATAATTAGACATAAACATAAGTTTTTGGAACTGGAAAAGTTTCCACTTTAGTCTGAGTATTATGAAATTAAATTTATATATACTGTGATACTCATATTTTTGCTTCATCACTTATATCTTTAACAATTGCAGCATATAGTTACTAGTTAGCACCTTTGTATATTGTATCTCTGACACTTATAAAACTCTAA
>JABUQX010071853.1:0-12500 GCA_015478945.1 Trachelipus rathkii | reverse complement strand
CTAGTATAAATAATGTGCATCTATACCTTATTGACTACTATTAGTAAGTTCTGAAAATTATCATCAGATTGCTTATATAATATTAGTGACAGAAATAAATAATTGACAATTTGAAAAATCCCATCTTACAAAGTAAACTAATATCAAAAATACGTTTAGTAAAATTTCAACTTAATTTTAAGCATAAAATATAACTACTTCGTTGCATGTTTAGTAGGGAAATAGATACCTTAATCTTAGTAATATTTCATGATTTGAATGACGAAATTTCGTATTAAGAGTATATATAGTAGTATTTAATATTTAAATAAGATAATGAGTATGTAAAAATGTTCTCAAAAAATAACATAATTGTGTATTAGAGAGTAAAAAAATATAATCTCACACACTTCATGATTAAGAGAGATAACTAATGCAATGTGAAAGCATTCATCAGTATGACCTCAACGTTTAAATATAATAGACGAAGTTGCTGAGAAATCGTCCTGATGCATATATAACGAAGAGTCCCTGTACAAAAATTAACTAGCGTATGGGAGTGTGCTCTCGGAAATTAGGCCATGATACTTTACTCGCAATATTCTCGGCGAGCAATTAAAAATTATGACAGGAACTCATCTATAATTGAGTTACACAATTATGTTATAAGTGTGAGAGTTAGATTAATGATTATGTGAATTATTATATAACTTCAGAGAACTGCCCATAATAGTAATGGACCTACAATAATGCTACAAATAATATATGTTTTATAATTGTTTGATCTCGGAAATATTTTAATGTACTGATCCTATTAAATTTTATATTCTCTTAACTGGTGGACTCTCAAGAGTTACTATGTGTAACTTAAGCTTCATATGATATATTATGCCAAGTTAATAGCTCGACAGAAATAAAGAACAATTATTTCGTTATTGGGTTAATGTGTATTTAATTAGGAGAACATGTTAAGTATTATGAAGATTTACTCCACTCTAAAATTGGTTATGCACCTACTAATTAGAATCACACTTATTGCGTCACGGGAAATCCTTTGAGCTCTGTATGAGTGTCATAGTGCTTGCCTGTTTGTGAACTCAGATGATTTCCGGCAAGATATTAGCTTTACCAGTAATCTTATTAAATACCTCCATTAATGTAGAAATAATGCACACATTCTTTTTATAAGGAGAATATTATCTTATTACTATGTACTTAGCTGACACTCTCAATTTAATATAGGAATTAATTATATTATACTAAATTAGTTAAACATATTTAAGTATTATATTATTTATTATTATTATTATTATTATTATTACTATTATTATTATATATAATATTAATTTATTAGTATTATTAATTATTATTATTATATTTTCAGTCAGTATAGTTATTTATTATATTAAATATATTATTTTATGTATAATAGCAAATGATACTGATTAATATTATTATTATATAAATTATTTTATTATTATTATTTATATATTATTTATTATATTTCATTTATTATTATTATTATTATTATTATTATTATTATATTATATATTATTATAATTAATTTATTGAATTAATTGATTTCGACTACTATTATATTATTATATATATATATTAATTATTATTTTTATATTATTTATTTATATATATAATTAATTTTGTTTTTTTTTTTTCATTGGTGATTATTTATATATATATTAATTTATTATTCATGTTTGTTGTTGTTGTTGTTGTTGTTTGTATATAGTTAGTTGTTTAGTTCATGTTGTTGTTTTATTGTTGTTGTTGTTGTTGTTGTTAGTTGTTTGTTATTGTTGTGTTGTTTAGTTATGTTAGTTTGTTGTATGTTGTTTGATATGTTGTTGTTATTTATTATATATATTAATATTATTATGTATTATTATTATTTATTATTAATTATAATTAATTATTATTATTATTTATAATTTAATTATTAATTAATTATTATTATTTAATTTATATAATTAATTTTATTATTATTTGTATATTATTATTACTATTATTTAATTTATATATAATTATTATATTATATATTATTATTTTTATATTTATTATTATTATATTAAATTATTATATATCATTGAATATTTATTAAACATAGTAGACCTGTATAACATTAGTACATGATAATTTGAGAGTTAAGATTATGACAGTTAGGATTTATCTTTTACAAAAGTAAATGTGACTTCGTCATTTGAATACTGTTATGATTAAATTAGATATTACCTGCTTCACTCAGTAGTAGATCTCATTAGTAGTTTAGTTGATTATTATTTATTGCTGCTACTGGATATATTATTATTATTTGCTGAGCATAAATTATTATTTATAAATATATTATATATATTATTTAATTATTTATAATTATTATTTATTATTATTATTATTAATTATTTATTATTAATTTATTTATTATTTATATATATAATTGGAATATAAGAATTGGAGGTGATATTAATCTCTACAAATATTTATATATTTAATTTATTCTTTTTAAATATTCCAATCAAATATATTATTAATTATTAATTTATATTTATTATAATTGTTATTATATTTAATTATTTAATTATTTTAATATTTATAAATATTTAATTAATTATTATTATTATTATATATTATTTATTAATTTATTGATTAATTATTTAATTATTATTATTATTTATTATTATTATTATTATTATTAGTTATTACTATTCATTATTACTATTAATTATGTTTATTATATTATTTGATTATTATTAATTATTATATATTTATTATATATCGTGTGCATGAATATTAAACAATTTTTTTACAAAATTATTTCCCATTTCTCTAAATTATTATTATTATTTAAGTTAAACTTAGAGTTTCAATTTAAATTTAAGGATTTATGTTTCAACAAATATAAAACAGTGTTCGACTTCTAGAAATTACCAATTTTGACCATAATCATAAATACACACTTGCTATCATAAATTAAGATTACCTGTTCACTCAGTATCTCCATAGTTTTGTCGATCTTTGGATGGTGAGACCTCTTTTGTTATCTACTCAAGTAACAAGTGAAGTCATCTCAATACAGCTCCACCTACGTTAATTTGCCTAAAAAATAATTGCCACAATGTAAAAAATGATATTTTACATCGTAAAATTTAGTTGTGAAAAAACTTCTTTGTGGTCATATTTCCTCACTCTCGATACTAACGAGCCCTAATCCAATAGGCTCGCGTTGCTCTACGGTTGAGATCGCCAATTATGAATCAAACTGTATGAATCTCACAGACTAAAATCTCTATGAGAGCTACTTGAATACCTAAACACACTTCTCTCACTATTTCCATCATAAGAGTCATTTTCTATCCACTGAAAAAATATTCACCTTCAGTTGATGTTATAGTTATAAAATACTTAATCGTTCACAAGCTACTTAATCTAAATATTGCCTTACACATCTGCTCATTTACTCTATTTATATTCTAACGTATTACTGACTCCTTCGCTCCGTGCTAGGCAACCACTCACGTCCTCCGAATGAGAAGTATAAAGAAAGACTCTCATAGTCTCTAGTGTGATCGTCTAACCGCACCACTAAGTAAATACAGTGTGTAAATACTACCTCTATTATATCTATTGTAGAGATGCTGTTGAATCCCATGGTCATAAAATAGCCACAAGTTGACAGTGTTATTTAGATAATCAACCCTCATATCGGTCCAGGGAGCACTTACACTCTCGTACAAAAAATTAAAATATTATCATTTTAATTAAAAATATAGGAGTACTTATCAACCTCTTAGAGGATGCTTGTGCTACATCAAATTTTTTCCTTGCTGTCTTAGATTGCTATATCCCGGTCTCTAACTGTAACTCTTGTATATCTGTCTGCAATTATATCGTCGACACAGATTGTAATGTAGATACACACTCTCCTGTGTCTTCATACCAACGGTATTCGCTATTGACTCTCTTTACTGTGCGAACCCTCTAAAATCGTGATATAACACACGCATATCTTCATCAAAGACTACCTCTCTGTAGTCCTCTGTCTATTTCATGCGTCTTCCATTTCTTTTCTATATCATGAGATATTCAGCTCATTGTATTATATAACTCATTACTAATGTTAAATTATTTTGTTACTACTCTAGAGATAGCTTAATATCATAACCGGTTCCACTTCATATATTATTACTTCTCTACTGTGGTTTCGCGAGAGGTTGATCCTATGTTCTCTTCACTTCTCATTCTACTCATCTCTTACCTTTTATCTTCTCCTTTATTTATTATTATACTAAACCACCTGACAATTTAAGTAGGTTAGTAGATAGCGTCTGTTTTAGTTAAACTTAGCATGTTTGAGAGTTATAAAAATGTATACGTATATCTTATATTTTCATATCTTATACTGACTAGTAGAATAACTTATATTGCTACTGTAAGTCAATCGAGTCGTGGTGCGTTTTATATTATTATGGTAGATAATTGAGTATTTTTAGGATAAGGTTTGCGTTGTTCAATGGATGAGCTTTATATAGGTGTCATATATTATTCACCACTTATAAAGTTTTCCAAACTACAGATTATATGAGACTTATCTAAATATAATATTAAATAAACAATTAAATAACTTAGTTTAGAGCAGACATAATTACCCTAATATTCTAATCTATATAAATAGCAAACTCCTATTAATATTTGGTTCAAATGTTACATTATAAACTAAAAACTGTCTTTATTTATTATAACGTTAATAATTGTTTATGGGGATTTTTCTTTTATATTTCCCCAAATAAAATATTGAGTCCTATTAAGATTTTCAGATTATCTTTTAGTAAGCTAAGGATAAAACTATGTACTCATTATATATATGGAGATATAAATTATATATATTTGAAATATAAAGACCCAAAAATTTAGAATCCAGAACCTAAACCCTTAAAAACACTGATTTGATGAACAAACGTTTGACTAGCTATAATATTAATATAATATAGATATATTATATGATATTAATATATATATTATATATTAAATAATTATATTAATATATAATTAATATAATATATATATAAATTAATTATATAATATAATTATATAATATTATATATAATATATATATTTTAAATATTTAATAATATATTATAATATATATATAATATATAATATTATATTAATATATATATATATATTAACTTAATATTAATTAATATATATTATTATTATTTTAATTAATTATAGTATATATTGGATCAATTATTGTCAGATATGAGACTATATATATTATTAGTTACTTCATCTTGTAAATAGCGAAATTTCATTATTCATCCTTCCTATCTACCATAAATTACTCTAAATATAGATAGCATAATTTAAATAAGCATATTTATAGATGAATCTTCACAATTATTCTATGCCATTATTGGTTAATATTAATCAATTACACACACTAAGAACATACTCATTAATATATATATTAATATATATATTAAGTAATATATATATATTTATAAGAGAATAAATAATATAGACTATAGTATACTATATAGATAAATATAAAGAGAATAGATAATATAATAGTAATAATAAATATATATAAGATATATAATATGTTTAATTTTTAAAATAAAATAAAAATAAGATATATAAAATATATAAATTGGTAGAATGAATGAAAATAAAGTTAGTATATGAAGTGATGTGAGTTATAATAGACCTATATATACTCAATTATAAGATTAATATGATTATTATAGCAGGTGATATACTATTCTCAGAGTACGGGGTATTAAATAATAAATTTTCGATTACTACCGACTCCGACTTACCGTATGATCTACGATATATATCCTATAAATTTCAAATTTATGGTGAGTATTTTTCGACTCCGACTCTAGATACTCCATACTTTAATAACAAAATTTTATACGTACTCCGACTTAGCCTAGACTATATACTACTTATTATAATAATATCACATAAAAATTTTACGAATCATCCGTACATCAACTTAAATAACAAAAATTTTCGACTTCTGGAACTCTATATAGACTCCTATAGTCACTCAAGTACTAAATCTAAAATTTTGGACTTCATTAAACTCAGTAATTTAAGTTAGTACTTATTACAGAGATATTTAACATGATATATTATTAATAATAAACAATTCTTTTATTTGGCTTCATACATTTTTATTTATTTTCGCTATGCTTTTATTATAGAGTAATATATGTAATAAAATAATATATATATATATATATATATCACTTTTCCATATTAGAATCAATCTACTCCACATAATATTACTATATATATCTGGATAAAGTACTACGTAATAGACATAAGGTAATGATGCAAGATACAGCTATAACAACTAATATGACAAACAAATATAGTATAATATTTTTAGTTTCTCTCGGAATACAATAAAATGTTATAAACTTTAATAATTAATGCTCCAAAATTATTTTATTATTTTTATTAATTTAAAACATGATACCATTATAATAAATTAACGTAATTACTTATTATCTATATATAGATTAATAATATAATTAATATATAATAAATAATAATAATAATAATAATAATATATAATTATATAATAATAATTAAATTAAATTAAATAATAATAATAATTATATATAAATAATTATAGATAATAATAATTAAATAATAAATAATATAATAAATTAATAATAATAAATTAATAATTAAATATAGAATTTTTAACAAAAATCGACTTATGAAATATTAAACCATAAAGAAATTTTTACTGACAAAAAATTAAATAAACTGGATTATTATATATTGTTTAATATAATTATTTAAGGGACGAGAGAAAAAATATCACTCAAAGACAGTGAGCTCGAACCGGTCTCACCTCGGAATTACAGTACGATACGTGCACAAAAGAGAGTCTATCAAAAGATAGTAAACAGGTACTTACCTCTTATCCACTTTTCACAATTCCGTCAATATCTCCTCTCGCGAAAAGTTAAACAACGACGAAGAGAAATGTCTCCGAGTAACTAGTTTTCAGAACGCTCTGCCATTGCTCTATCGAACCATATCTAAATATCACTGTTTTCTAGAAGAGTTACATACTCAAAGTAATGAAACATTTATTAATTATCAAACTTAAAACTTGAGCCACTAATATATTCAGCCTCACTTGATGTAGTAATCTTTGTCATAAATGTATTGGTTTCTTGATCACGATTGACAAGGTATTATTAAAAATATCCATAGAAGGGAGAGTTGGTACTGAACCACCCTCAAAACTATACTCGGCTGACCGCCACCAAGATATTCATGCGTCCAGTGTACCAACTAGAAACAGTATGACGTGCAATATCCTTTTATTCTAAAGTGTGTGCAGTAACCCAGTACTCACAACAAATCCGAGTAGCTCAAATAATGCCAGCATGGAGCAAAGTAAGAATATCTAACTTTCAATTTATATCTTTCTCATTTTAATCCTATATTCTTGCAATGCGACCACACAATAGTGCATCCCCCCTTGAATTGAGAGTTCATTCCTGCGATTGTATAAATTTTCTCCAACCATATCATCCTTAAGATTGCCATTCTGAATACATCTCGTACTTCACTAGATTCTATTCCTGCTACCTTAATTCCAGACCATGTCTTCAACTTCTATGTACATTTTAACAACCATGAGTAGCATTACCCATATAGATCTGTATATATCAAGGTTCCTGAGGCCGAGAAAACACGCAACATTCAAGACCTTTAGCTCCCTGATTTTAGACACATATAAACACAGAGATTAATATGACCATCATTGACACCCTCCGTCACTACTTATTCAACAAATTAAGAGCGTATATTTAGTCATACGACACTACTCCTTCATAACTTAATTATATATACTATTTTTATAAGGAATAATATAATCATATATATACATATCTAGTATTCTATAGTACAATAAAATTCAAGTAGTTTGTCTTAATATAGCTATTAAAATATTCAATACTGTAAACGTAGGTTTTTAAGAATGCTATATCATGTATTATTTATACAGTTACATCAAAATCTATAAATGTTAATATTATATTACTGATTCAGTGATCGTCTTATTACTTACAGTGAGTATATATATACTACATTATATTTATAAATAAAGCTATAGTTATCACTAATATAAATAATACCTCCACTATGATAATATATAATGGTATTATATTATCTGTATAGTATTGTATATATATGAACTATGATCCTATTCACCACTATTTTACAGAATCTATCCGTAATAAATTTTAGTATATTATACAGTTGCATACCAACCTATAATGTATTTCAAACTTATGAGTGAGGAAAACTTTATATTGATGTAAGAAATTTGACCGTACTAATATAAGGTAAATTTTAATAATATATACTCATAGTTAGATATTACATATCTACCACAAATATATTCTCACTATAGTGTTTATTATATGAATTATCTGTAAGATGAGAAACGCCCACTCTCAGCAATGAACTCGTATATATGATACGATGTGAACGGAATATAAGATATATAAAATAAGAAATTTATGAATCTCTCGGATGACACTTTGATGACGAAGATTTAATTTCTTCTTATGCACACAAGACACTATATACTCTCATAAAAATGATCCACTATCTTGTCATATTATCACGTGACATGCGGCTCGTCTGACATGTCCGCTTTCGTTCATATCTACTTTTGATATTTACTCACCTCTAATAACTAAAGACACCTCATTACTAAAATAATTTAATAAGTAGACTATTATATATTATTACCAAAAGTCCAAACAATAATTATTACATCTTCTCCTATTTAGACACAATATGAGATACTTATGATATTATACCCGATCAAATCAACTATCACGTTTAGTATGTATACCTAAAATTTATACTTGATCACTTTAATTAGTTAGAGCTGTACGTATCGACATATATTGGTTATCACTCAGAAGAATTAGTATTGTTCATGGAACAGGGTGCAATATATATTATATAATAATATCAACAGTCTTATACAGTCTATCATCTAAGCAAAAATCTTATTTATACATACATATTTACAATACGGCACATGGTCTAATATCATAATAGTCTGCTGATGTTTAGATTCACACTTTTATATTTTACTTACACATATGCATACCGTGACAAGCTGATTATACGGGAAATCGGCTGGTCAAGTCGCCAAAGGTTATAAATTGCGGGTCGCTTCTACATCGGAACAGAAATACGAAAAGTTTTTTAATCAATACAACACGGAAATGAAATTTTTCCACGCAACGCCCGAAATAAAAATTAATTTTGATTTACTATTATATAAACACACATATATTAAAGACGTGCGATTGCGCTTACTCGATATAGACATGTCACATGCCTCTATGAGAGAAGTTTGGGTTGACATGTTCGTCATAGTTATAAGAGTAGCGTAGATTACGAGCGTTTCGCGTAGGATGCATCTCCTCTTCTTTTAAACTCATCATCCCACCTCTGTTCTGTGCTTCCTTCCAGTAAGAGTGTATTTTCATAGATATTCTCAATAGTATCAGGTTTTGGTATGTATCCTCTTGCGTGGCGTGAGAAACTTACCATATAAATCTAAACCTCAACTATATCGTGTTAATAGATATATCTGTATTGTAGAATTCTCTACTGACGTTAATTGATGAACAAATAAGATGGGTGAACACTTTATTTCAGTAGATATACAAAATAACCACTATACAAAAAAAAAAATTGACACAGGTTTATACACGTGAGTTCAAGATTGATCTTCGAAAAGTACGACACGTTACAGAAAAACCAATTAGCGTGAGTACTCGAGATGAGTTAGACGAGAAATGTATATTAAAACTCTATCTTGACAGAGTCAATGTGATAAGAATATATAGCAAAATGAACGAATTAATAAAAAAAAATAATACATCTTTTAGACTGCGAGCGCCCATGCTCCACCCAAGCCAATACCATGATACAGAGAGTGTATCAAGGAAAGTCGACCTGCTCTTAATACCAATATACTCCAGATGGCCACCTATAGTGAGTGTGCACGGCAAATCACAGGCAAAACTTCTCTCACCTCTCGTATCAAAACTTAAATAATAACTATAAGAGAGAACTTCCTCGGGGTTCCGAGAGACCCTCACCGATAGGTAGGTGAGGGTATATTAGTCCTACTCACTCACTGATCTAGTTTCCCCGGTAATAATAGCCGAGAGACCCCGTGAATTCATCCTGGCTATCACATCATTTAGCTGAGTATTATTACTCCACTTGAGTTTCTTATTTAGTTAAAAATAATAAAAATTTAAAAACTAGACGTGAGTAAGTCGTGAGTAAATAAATACGTAGTAACTGGTCCTACATATTTGTTGATAATCATGTATTCACCGTTCACCCCCTTAAATTTAACTGTTAGATCAGTAATATCATAGAATTATATATATATATATTAATATAAATAAAAAAAAATACAAAATAAAAAATATAAAATAATCAAAATCTGACGTGATATATATAAGATTACACTCAGTATATATAAATCAATAATCAAGGTCACAATCACGTATATATAATATATATAATGTAATATCAATTTTATGTGAACAATGAGAAAAAGAAACTATATTCGCTCACTTTCTCTTAAATGCGTTAACATTCTTATTCGTCACAATTAATTTTGTGAAATATTGCAATAAAATAACTTATTAGAAGTGACCCGTCTAAGTCAACTTGAACAAATATTCGTAGATATGTAATATTACATCATTTACTGTACTATTATAATTAATAATTAATATTTATAATTAGTTAAATATATATAATTTTATATAGTTTATATTATTATTTTATTTAGTGAGTATATAATAATCTCAATGTGCTATCATTGGTTCTCTCATATATTAAAATGGCTTAATTTTACTTTTAAAATTTCTGATAACTATTCTTCTATCTATCTATTATATAATATAATATATAATTAATTGTATTATTAGTTATTCTTATTTCATGTATTATTATTTATTTATTAATATATTCTGATTATTATTAATATTAAGTAATAATATTAAATCTATTATTCTAATTACGATATTAAGTGTTATATAGTGTACATAATACCTTTTATCTCCTTCTTCTTTCTTCTCTTCGTTCTTCTTCTTTACTTCTTTCTTCTAACTTCTATCTTGATGCTTCTTCTTATTATATTATTAATTTAATTATTTAATATATTATTATTAATTAGTATTTATATTATATCATTGTTTATTTAATTATGTTATAGTTATAATTATTATATAAAATAGATATATAAACAATTGTTCTTTACTTTATTACTAATTATAATATTTTTATTAATTATTTATTATTAATTATTATTATTATAATTATTAATTAATAGTTATTAGATTATTATTATTAATATTATTATTTAATAATTATTTAATTTATATATTTATTATTGTCCAATTAGTTAGTATACAGTTGGATATTCATTATCATATTTTAAGTAAATATAACACTAAAATTATATTATAATAATTATTAGATTATATTATAATTAATTATTAATTATTATTTTAACATGGTTTGTAATGTATTAATTAATTAATATTTATTTTTAGTTATTCATATGATTTTATAATTTTATTATGAGGTTAGAAAATTACAGAATAGAGTATGGGCGATGACTCGATTGTATATATAACGATGTGAAGTAAAAAAATACGTCTGATTTTGCCGAGTTGACGATGGAGACGTAATTTTAATGTGATCTTCATTGCACTTATTTTTATTTAATGCTTATTCTATAATAATAATACCTACTCACAATATATATATAATGTATACATCCATCTCTATAGTCATTAAAAAAAATATAAAATATGTATATTATATATATAATATAATAATATTTAATATAAATAAATAATTAATTAAGTAATATAATAATAATATAATAGGATATTATATTCATTATTATATATATGAGTACTCACAACCGTGCGGAACCATTACTCAGAGAACATTATGGACTATAATTCTAATTTAAATTTTATTAGTACTAAACTACCATATATTATAATAATACTACTAATTGAAAGCCCTATTAATAATAATATTATTATACATATTTAAAATAAAAGATAAACCAAATTATCGCGAAACGCATTCCCTGATTAAGACCAATCCCTAAATAGGGGGTTTAACACGTATTGACAATTAAAGTAACCAGTTGGGATAATTTATATATTATTTATAAGATAAATAAAATTTCTTTAATAGAGATTTACGGCCAACGCAACCTGTCATTATTAATGGAGGGGAAGAGTATAATATATATATATATATAATATATATATATATATAGTTAAGTAAAGCTATTGACGCCTTGTTATATTTACCTCACTTATCGAGCATGAAACGAATAATTTAAAAACAATAAGATATATTAAACATTTATATTTTATAAATGTCATGTATAATTATTT
>JABUQX010071852.1:22500-27161 GCA_015478945.1 Trachelipus rathkii | reverse complement strand
AGGCCATTCTAGAAGTAAAAGAGAAGCGGAATTGGAAATGAGCCATTGAAGAATGACTGTCGATTTCATCGGCATACGATAGTGGATAGAGTTAGACTGTGCAGAGTGAGAAGAATCATTAATTGAAAAGTAAGAATAAAGTAGGAGATTAGACAGAACCCTGAGAAACAGCCACTATTACAGAAAAAGAAGAAGAGAGCGCTCCATCAACCACAGGCCGATATGAGCGACTTGAAAAAAGCTAGGACATTAAGTAAGCAAAGAGAAGGAGGAAACCCCAAAGGAGGAGCTTGGAGAGCAGTGACGCGTGCCAACCCGTGTCAAATGCTTTGAATATGTCAAGCACCACCACGCAGTCTCCCCTTAGTTCCTAAGAGCGGAAAACCATAAATTGGTTAAATAGGAAAAGTATTATCGCTTAGTAGACCTTGAACCCGGAAAAGCGTATTGGCGATCTAAAGAAGAGAAATGAGATTCCAGAGATGGCTAAGAAATGAGAGTGAGAAGGGTTTCGAAAGATCTTAGATAGAATACAAGTGACAGAGATTATAGGGCGAAAAAGTTAGAAGGATCAGAGGCGGCTCTTCCTTTTTCGTAATTAGTTTTGACATTGCGTGCTATCCACACTGAGGGAAAGTGCTAGTTATTAGGACATAGAGAATATAGTTGACGAGGTGAGGGGCCAGCTCGGAAGCACACTCCCTCAAAACTCGGGGAGGTTTGGCAATCCGGGCCCCCCGCCTTCCTATCGTTCATAATCTCAGGAGCCCATGTACCCGATCACAAATGTAATCACAGGCAAAAGAAATTGGACACCTGAGAGAAGAAGGCGGGAGAGGGAGGAGGAATGCCAGAATCGTCCATTGTTGAGTTAGAGGAAAATAGGAGCCGAAGACATTGGCCTTTCTTTCAGTTGGAGAGTTAGCAAGAGAGCCATCAGATCGAATAAGAGGGGAAGGCAGATTTTACAGAAGTTGTTAGAGATGTTTTTGGCAAGAGCCAGAAAGATTTTCGTAGGAGAACCAAGGAGGTTTAAGCGCACTTATGATCGTTTGTGAAAGCACGACTTGGCTCGTTAAGAGAAGCCCTGCAACGAGATTCTAGATCTGCAGATGAAATAGCGAGATGATAGGGAGAACGAGAATTTTTCCACCCCCGCTACGCACTGTCTCTAAGAATGGCCAGAGAACAAGGACGATCGAACCATGGATTAATGAGGAGAGGAGAAAAAGATATAGTCGAAGAAGGAATGAACCTGCTCATGTATCCCGTCAACGATACAGCTGCCCACTTAATGGAGAAGCCAAGCGTCATCAGAAAGTCAAGCAGTCATCTCCATTATAGTGTAGCGTAGAGCGACGCAAGCGCCCCGCCCAAAATCACCCCAGATTCAAAAATGCCATAAAAAACGCGTAGCCGAGGATGAAGCTGTTGGAGAGAAAGTATTAAGTTAAGAGATATAAGGTTGTGGGCAGATAGATTTACCGATAGGAGCGAGGTGGTGTATTTATAGAGAGAAAACTAGTGGTGAAACATAGGTCAGTGTGTTCAAGAATTGGTGGGACGATGCCGGAATGTGTGATAGTGTTCTTTGTATTAGTTGCCTCAGGATTCGTTGAGGGAATGCACTGAATGATTGCCTCCTCCCCACCTAATATCCAGGTATGTAGAGGATCCGCAACCATTCAGTGTTGGTTACATTGAAATCCCCTTAATAGAGGAACGTCAGTATTTGGAGGAGAAGATATAACAGGGGTATCGTGAGAGGGTAGCAAGATATTCAAGTAAGAGTGAAAATTCTGTTCTGTTAGTGAAACAGTAAGCAGAGCACAAGATTATTGTAAGTAGAAGGAGAAAGATTTTTTTGAAGCCACAGAGCATCTGAACAGATTAGGCGATCGTAATGTTATTCGTGAGACGTGTTTACAGGAGTCATTACATGTATTACATAGCACACCACTCCACCTTCAGGACGGAATATTAAATAAGTTATAGTTAGATACGTTTAAACGAGTAGAGGGGAAATCTTAGCCATCTGAGCTCAGACAGAAGCAAAAGGTATAGGGTTAGAGTTAGATAGGTGATATTCACGATGGCAAAAGTTAGAATATGTTTAAGCCTGCGGATGTTGAGTAAAATTTTAGAAAGCCCTACCCTATGCAAATATGCATCTTACACACGCACACGACAATCTACCACACACATAATAAAAACATAAGTCAATGAAAAACAAAAAGAAGAAATTGAAATAAAATTTAAACAAAACTAAAATCCTAATTAGGAAACTAATTGTGTTTCATAAAAAATATAATACTTGCCTTGAACTCTCGTTATTTCAATTTAAAATAATAATAATTACAATGTGTAATATAAACGGTTATGAAAGTGCATTTAAGCTCTTGGTCATTTAACTTAAGCGACTCGGTTCTTTTACGCGTGGCTCAACTTCACGCTTGCGAGCAGTTCGGGTTTGCGAAAAAAACGAACAATGACGAAACGACGATGATTCCAAACCAACGAATTGCGAAGTTTGCTAAAACGATTAACTCGACCTCCCCCACCCCCCCGCCCGACGATGGCGACGACGACGATTGGATTTGCAATTCAAAAGAATGACGATGATTAAACAAGACACTTCGCACTATATATAAACAATATGAAATAAACTCTAGTAGAGATATACATGTAACGAAAAAGCAACAAGATTAATGATGTTGCTATAAATAAAATGCTCAGAAAAGAACATGAGAATAACTGAACAAAATAAAATGGTAGTGACATACACATACACAGGCTTAAAATAACTAACGAATGTATGTGAAAAAAAGACGGGGATTTCACCCCGTTAGAGGTGAACCCACTTTCAAAACTGTCAATATAAAAAAAAGCACCCAGGAAGATGCTTGCGAGTCATGTAAAAATTTATAATGTCTGTATTCGCAGTGACAGAGTTAGCGGTACAAATCTAACATCACTACCATCTAAAAACACCATGATGGTACATGAAGTCAATTAATAAAATATTATGTCGGCTGACAAAGTGACAAATCTAACATCCAACATCCTAAAAAAGCTGAGTATGGAAAAAAGTCAATAAAAATTATATATAAAAAGCTAAAGTAGCATAAAAAATATACAAAAAATGCTAAAAGCTGCCAGAAAATATTAAGAAAAATGTATGAAATTTAAATAAATGCTCTAGAAAAATATTGAAAATATAAGAAAAAGCTAAAAAATATATATGATCGTCAGGTTGCCAGATTTAGCTGAAAATCAAGATTTAGCTACAAATCTGTCACCCCTCCACTTTGTGTAACTATACTACTCAACGATTAGTAGTAAGAGTATCGAAGAAACGTGACGAGAAAGATCTAGTAATGATGCTTCCGACGTGTGGCTACTGAAACGCTAAAACGATGTCTGGCAATTATGGGGCGTATGCATGCGACATTTGTTAAAGGATGACATTCAAACAGCGTATCTGGCAAGGAGATGAAATAAGAGAAGAGAGTTTTATGTTAAGCCACACCATAGGAAGCGAAAGTAGGAACGTGTGGAAGCTAATAAAGGGATGTGCGGCTAAAAATGCAAAACGTATCTGTATGAGAAATTGATTGAAGGTGAACAGGAGACAGGGGGAAAAAGAGTTTTATTAATCCTACCATCTATAGATGGAGTAGGAGGAATCAATTAATAGGTGTAATGTGTTCCCACGTAGATGACTTATTGTATGGGGGAACAAAAGAGTTTGAAAGAGAGGTGATAGGGAGCTTGAAGAAACGTCTAAAAATCGGAAATGAAGATGAAAAATGTTTTAAATACATAGGAGTGGAGATAGAAGAACGGGAGGAGGTTATTCTCCTTAGTCAAAATAAATACGTTCAAGAATTAAAAAAGGACAGGGAAGTATATGGGAAAATTGAGAATGGTAGAGAGTTAACAAACACAGAAATGACGAGGTACAGATCACATATAGGGAAACTTAATTGGGTTGCACAACACACTAGACCGGACATATCTTTTGACGTTAGTGGTCTAAGTAAAAACAATAAACAAGCAACAGGGAAAAATATGAAAGAAGTAGATAGAGTTATAGAAAAGGTGAGAAAGAAAGAAATGAATGTGCGGATGGATAAACTGAAGGGAAGTGAGCTTGAATTTGAGATCTATACAGATGCGTCATTTGGTAATGTAGAAGGTATGAAATCACAAATTGGGTATTTAATAGGGATAAAGGATGAGTTAGGGAACAAATGTCCTTTGCTGTGGAAATCAGGGGTTGCGAAAAGGATAGCCAGGTCAACTATAGAGGCCGAGACATTAGCCTTAAATGAAGGGATCGACACGGGAATGTATTTAAGGGAATTATGGACAGAATTGACAGATGAAGTAATAGAGATAAGAGTGAAAGTAGATAGTAAAACCCTGGTAAATGCTTTAGGGTCTACATCAGGTGTTTTGAATAAAAGATTACGAATTGACATAGGATGTTTAAAAGAAAGGTTGGAAAAAGAAGAAATAAAAGAAATTGAATGGATACCTACGGAAAAACAAGTAGCAGATGTGTTAACAAAGGATAGAGTAAGCGTGAAAAATATTAAACAGTACATGGAAAGGGGGAATGAAGAGTAAAAGGAAAAGAGGAAAGAAAGGGGAGAAAA